>JAMPIO010000140.1:0-281256 GCA_024699865.1 Aphelenchoides fujianensis | reverse complement strand
GGCTCCGAATGCAGAAGGAATCCCCGCCCTATATAAGACAGACACCCTTTAAATCAAGGGGCGAGTTTGGGGCGGGTGGGGGGCCGGAAGAAATTCCCGTCGTTCCTCTACGAACGTTCGAAAATGCAAATTTTCGATTTTTGGCGAGTTTTTGCGGGTGACTGAAAATTTTGGACGTTTCGGCGGTATTTATTTCTGGTGCGGAATGGGCAGGAGAACGTTGGGGGGAGTTTCAAAACGTTGGGGCGTGCGCATGATCTTAAATTAGTTTTTGAAATTTGCACGGGAAATGCTGTATTCAGCGGCTGGCGGGCGAACAAGTGGAAGTTGGACGATGTTGCCGGGAGTGATTATGTGCAGAATTCAACGGCGGATCCGGTGGTATTGGTGGTTTTTGGTTAAAGTGTCGTTGTAGCGAGGTAAGGACGAAAGCGTGTTTCTGTCGTTTCGAGCGGACGGGTTCGAACAAATGTAATCAGATCAGGATGGGCATAATAGGAATCGAACGTGGAAGGTCCAGGCAATCAATTGGTAGTAGTTGCGGGCAGTACATCTAATTTGTTGTGCAGATATGACCGATTTTGTGGGCGGAAATAAATGATCGCTGTTTTTGGGTTCGCTCGAACGGGCTCGGCGAGGCGATAGCGAATCTGGCACGTTGCCAAATCCTTGAGCGAGTAGCTTAACGAAGTGCGGAAAACAAATGCCGCACCGCAATGAGTATCAAACCGCCGAATAAAATGAAGGATAAACGTAATCGATCTTGCCGTCGTGAGCGGTTTTGCAGAAACCCCTCGAAGCGATTAAAGTGTTTGGGTATCTCAGTAAAAAGAGGTAAACGCATAAATCACGTTTCTTATGCGTATAAAATACTTTAATACAACAAAATGGGCGTTCGAGCGACATCTTCAAAAAAGCAACTGGTGTCTTCATTTTTAATTATTTTCAACGCCGTTTTCGGCCTACGCTCCCCCAACGACTTGAAATTTGCCTTTAAACGTGTCTACTAACATCACACTCACACTTTGCCCCGCAGGGTCCTAGTCTCCGTTGTAGATTAAGGCCGGCGTAAATCAGAGCAAAAAATAAGCTTAAGGTTGCACACAACAAAAGGAAGAACGCGATCAACGGTTCATTCATGACCGTCGCCCGCCTTCATTCGGTTTCTTTTCGTTCGATCGCTGCGGTCGTGAGCGAAATGTCTTCCGCAAACGCGCTCGAATCTGCCGCTCGGGCGTTCATCAAACTCGCTCGTCCACGGATTCTTCTTCCTACAATCAATTCTCGCACAACGTAAGTGCTGCCCTCCCTTCCTTTCATTGCTCTCTTTTGCAGACGCGAGACGTGAGCATGCTCCGCTTGTCCTTGGACGGTTGCCTTGCGTACATCCTCTTCAAGGAGCCTGCCCGCCTTTGTGTCGTCGACCTCGTCCGGAATTCTCAACTGCAAGTCCACGCGCTACTTCCATTTCTCATGTTTGTGTTCAGCGTGTTCACGTCCAACGAGCACAGTTGGATGGAGTGCTACGATTTCGTGGTTGTCAGTCCGACGGCGATCGTCGTGCTCGGCTTCGACGGGCTGTGGTTACTCCGCCTGTCCGTCCACGAGAAGAACTCCACGGTCGTCCAGTTGGAAGCGCTTCCCATGGTAGAGACCGCCTTCGTGCTCACGAAGATCAGCGGAGAGGACGTGGAGGTGAAGCGGGCGGTGCTCGGCCGCGGCGTCTCCGAGCAGCTCCGCTTCGTTCGGCTGGACGTCGCCGCCGGCCGTCTGGAGGGGGCGTGGACGGGGCAAACGAGCCTCTCGTACCGCTCGTTCCGCTTGAGCGAAGACGACCGCCAGCTGTTCGGGCTGTCGACCGAACGGGAGAAATTGGCCACTCTGCACGTGTTCAAACTCGAGCAAAAGGCGTGGACCACCGCCAAGCTGGCCGGAGTTCTTGACGGGGTGCGTTTCTTTCCGTTTATTGCAAGAAGCTCCCTCTTTTGTTGCAGGTCTCCGAGTGCGAAGTGTTCTGGTTCAAAGGAAGCGCGTATCTCTGCGCGCTGGAGTCGGTCGAAGGAACTCGCCGCCACGTCGTCTCCGCTGTGACTTGGAGCGCCGCGAATGGACGAAATTGACGATGGACTGCAAGAAGCGCGTCCAAATCTCACCGATCGCAAATGGAGAAGATGGACTTCTGCTGGTCAGCCGAAAGGAAGAGGGCGACGAGGAGGTGATGGAGGTCCGCCGAGTGCTTTTCAAGTGAGTCCTTCTATTGCATTCCACCTTCCATTCGCTTTTTTCGTTGCAGAACGCCCGGTTCGCTCCTCCGCATCGCCGTAGACGCGCTGCGGAAGAGCCGCCTGGACGTCGACGGAGAGCACGGATTTCACGCGATCATGAGCCGAAAGCCATGCAACAGCGTCCTCCTCTCCATCTACTCGGGCATGACGCCCATCCCGCGCGTGTAGTTGAATAAACAGGATGTTTTGTTTGCATCTGTGTTGTGTGGCGCCAGGGGTTCGAATGTTTTGAGAAGGGGCGAGAAAGGAATCTCGTGATCCTTCGTGAACGTCGAGCGGGTGGGCTGGCCGGAAAATTCCGCAAAGAGTAGCGGTGAGTTCCACTTGCAGGCACACCTGCTGTCAGAAGCAGGCGGCGGCAGTCGAAAACAGAAGACTGAAAGAAGGGATGTACTTTCCAAGACCACAAACGTTCGAACTGCGGAAGGTTGCTGCTCAACCGTTTGAGAGACCGTTGTCCCGCATGGCGCAGTGGATCGAACGAATGATTGCGGGATGGTCAATGACGAAATTCTGCCCTTTAATGAAAGCCGGTTTTTATCTTTGCGCCAGTGCGGGCGGTTGAAGTGGATCAAGTGATTTCGAAAACGTCCAGACAATGAGACCTTCCTTTTGGCTTCTGTGGCAAGGAAACTTCTCACTGCCGCTTCTTCAGGCAGTAAAAAACCCCTCTTTTTGCGTTGATTCTACTTGGTCAAGAGCACTTGTGTGCGCACAACGGGCCTGCAACAAGACGATAAATGAAACCGCCGTGGACATCGACTGCTCGTTTATTCTCGAAACAGGACGAAGGTCAATCCGGCCGAGAAGATTTCGTCACAAGACGGGGCCTCCGGTGCAGCGGCAAAGCACTTTCATGATGGACGGTTTGTAGCGGCCGCGGCACCGACGGCAGCGGATGGGGATTGGATCCATGCCTTCGAAGATGCTGGGCAGAACGCTCTTGTACGGGCGGACGGCCATCTTCGCGTGGAAGGCCTCCGCGCCGTCCACTCCCTCGCGGCTCTTGCGGATGGCGGCGAGGGCGAGCAGTTTGAGCGAGTCCACGTTCCTGCAATAGAAAGCAATGAGCATTGGAGAGGGAAGATGAACAAACCGCATCATGAAACGTTGAATCGTGTAGCGGCTGCGTTGTTGACGGCGCACATTCTCCGGCAGCAACTTCTTTTTGATGACCAGAAGCCCGTCTTCCGCTCCATCGTCCGAGTTGCGGAGGGGCAGGAGGAAGACGACGCCCTGCCCGTCGATCGGCGCCCGCTTCCACTTTTTCTCGGCCAGATCGCAGTGGAACAACTCGCCAGCGCGTCTTTTCGCGTAGACGACGCCCGACGACCAGAAGAACTCAATTAGCGGGGCCTGCAAACAACAAGGTTGACCCAAGAGAACAAAAAGGAAAACTCACGTCCGACTCACAGCCGCTCGTGTCAACCGGCGTTTTCGTCCACTCTTTGTCGGACAGCGAGTACACGTGCAGAGTCTTCGGATCCTCGAGCTGCATCGTGTACAGCTCCTCGCCATCCTCGCTCAGGTGAAACGGGAAAGCGGGCTCATAGATGTTTTTGCTCCGAGGGACGTGACCGAGCGGCAGCGCGTCGAACTTCTCCAGTCGGCCCTCGTTCACCTCCAACCGGCAGAAGTCGATCGATCCGTGGCCGCCGAGCACCGCCCGCTTCACGTCCGTCTGCCCGCAGATTTCGGTGAACACGAACGTGTGGAAGTGCTCGTCCCGCGTTCGCTCGAGCAGGACGGACTCAAAGACGCCGGTACGGTCGTCCAGCCGGAGCAACTCCAGCTCCACGTCGTCATGAAGCCCACGTGTCCACACCTTCGACAGCAGGAGGATCGTGTGCGCGTTGAGGGGCATGAAGGAGACGATTATCCTCTTCCTCCATCCGTTCGGGATCTTGAAGATTCTGTAAACAGCGAGGACAATCGATGACAGGAAAGAACTCACTTCTGCTTGCCGTAGAAGCGGTCGACGACGAGCAGGCAGTTGTTCTCCGTGAAGGCGTACATGTGTCGCCCATCCGTCGAGAAACGAGGCCCCCAATGAAGCTGAAAAGACGGATATGAACGAACAAAGGAGAAACGAACCCCGCCCGTCTGGTAGACGAACTCGTTGCTCCCAATGGATGGCTCGGTTTCCGACGAGTCCGTTTGCATCTCGGCGACCACCGGTTTCGAGTTTTTGGCAGCCAGACGGGCGGAACGGCGGGGAGGTGGCACGAGCGGCGTCCAGCACTTGGCGCAGCCGACCGGCCGAGCGGCGGACAGCTGGACGATCAGCGGCTCTTCGTCCGCTTCTTCCGCGCCAGGCGCGCGCATCCGGCTCGAAGCGGCCATGACGCCCACCGCCTGAAAGAAGCAAGTAATTGGCGGAAGGACAAAGAAATGCAAGAAAAGTGTGCCGCGTTCACGCACGACAGAACGGAAAGGGCGGTTGATGACAGCGGTCGATCCACTGACGACTGGAGCGGTGGACGGAACAACGAAACGAAGGACGAAGTCGCCTTCTCGTGCTCCAACGAGCCGACCGCTCGACCCAACCGGCAGACGGAGCAGCAGCAGGATTGAATGAGCGAGCGGAGAAAGGAATCGATTGAAGGCTTGTTGACGGGTTATCGCGCAAATTCTTTGGGCGGGTGAAACTCGCAAAAAAACCCGTTCAGTTTGAGTTTGCCGTCAAGCGGTAGTCCCGTCATAATCAACGGTCGATCAACCGCTCTCGGCAGCTTCTTTCTTTTTCAATCACCGTCTTTGTGACAGAACTTTCCACTCGCCCGTCCGCCTTCCCGTCGGAAGACCTCAAAGCGAAGGCGCCCTCGTTTATTCCCAAAACACAACACAAACAAAACCCGCAGCTAATAAATGTTGTCCGTGATGCGCGTGTTGCGGTGCGTAGTCGAGTACTCGGCGCGTACGATGGGCGGCAACGAAACGCCGAAGAAACGGGCGATCGGGAGGCAGTTAAAGAACGTGAACGTGCGGACCGATTGGGAGACCTCCTCGAGGCCCAACTTGTCGGTGAAAAGCGCGAACGCCTGCTCCCACTCGAACGGAGATTCCGGCTGCAAGCGAGCGGTGAGCGCAAAGGTCATGGGCAAGCAACTCACCCGTCCCAAGTAGACTTTGAGCTGCATGCGGCGGATGGGCTCGCCGGCCTCCTCGGCGGCGTCGACCTGAGCGCGCGCCCAGCCGAAGTATTCGTCCAAACGCTTGTGAAAGTGTTTGTTCCTCTAAAAGATAGCGATAGAATAGCAGGCACGAACCAAGCTCGACTCGACGAGGAACATGACAGGGCGCGGAAAGAACTCGAAAGTTGGGTTGATCGTGCGGAGAGCCCGAAGAGCGCGGACGAGCTGCGCCCCGTCGATCTCGCCGTCCCGCCCCAGCCGGAACTCCCACAACCAGTCGACGTTCTCAACGACGTCGTTCCGCTCAGATCTGCAACGAACTGAACGAACGGAATCGAGGGAAGAACCCACCGCTTTTGGGCGGCCCCGCGCTTCAAGCAGCTGAGCTCACGCATGAACTCGAGCACGCGCACGGGCAGGCTGAAACACGCGGTTGATCATCAGGAAGGGAAGGCATGCGTACAATAGGAATCGCAGTACTCGTCGTTCATCAGCAGGTGGTCCATCACGGGCGCTTGGCGGAGGAGCGGCAACCAGCGCAGAGGGCACCCTTCCATCCCCGCGATCTTCTCCTTCAACTGGTGAAGACTGTCTTAAGGAAAGAACACCGAAATAGTTTACGAGCTTCGGTAAATCACCCGCGATCATTTCGCGGACGAAAAAGCGGCGAGTGCCGGCGGGAAGCGAAGTGGCGGACGACGAAAAAAGTGACACTCGGATGGCCGCCCATGAGCTCGCCGCTAATAAGCGATCGGGCCGTTGGGCCGGCCGGCCGTCCAGCCAGCCGGACATCGGTCCCCACCGCCCCGCCGATCGAACGAGTGAGTGGAGGGATGTTGAGTGCAAAACGAAAAAAAGCCGAAAGTCGTGGCACGCGTCCGCCCGCAGGAATCGTAGGTGGCTTGTACGTTTTTTTATTCCCTTCCGCCTCCGTTTTCGATTGATCCGCTCGAAAGTTGACCTATCGGATTGCATCACGCCTTTGTCGACGCTACCCAACTGTTTCAGTTCATTGCTTTCAGGTTTGATCTCACGTTCGAGTCGGCCGGTGAAACCCGATCGCTTGTTTCGAATTTCGCTTACGAGATGCGGCGAGACACCGTCTATCAGCCGCCGGAGGACAACTTCCGAATGGTGCGTTCGATTCGTCTATTCGGTTCTTTTACGTACGTGCAGAGTTCGGATGAAAGCGACCAGTCGACCACCTCCTCTCAGTTGGAGCTCGATCTCAACGCCGCCCGCGAGCCGTCGGACGACGAGCAGGAGGACGCCGACATTCCGCTCACAACAAAGGAGAAGATCATTGCTGTAAGCAGCGAGCTGTTGTGATTCACTCCTAACCAATTGGTTTGAAGTACGCCCGCTTGATCCTCCCGCACGTCGCCCTGGTCCTCGTGCTGCTCGTCTACTTGCTAATCGGGGCGGCCATCTTCCAACGGATTGAAGGACCGAACGAGATCATTGTAAGTCCTCTACTCATGTTAGTTGATCCATTTCTTTGCTTGTAGACCAAGAACTACGAAATCCAAACGATCCTCGGCCTTCGCGACCAATTCCAAGAGAGCATCTGGAACCTGACGCACAACTCGGACACGGTGATCTCGCGCGAAACGTTCAACGGCCTCGGGCAGGAGTACTTCGAGAAGATGGTCACGGAGATCTTCAACGCCTATCGCAATCAGTTCATCACGAACATGCACCTGCTGAACGTGACCCGCGCGGACGAGCACTTGTGGACGTACCCGAACGCCGTCTTCTTCGCGACCACCGTGATCACGACTATCGGTTCGCTTTCTCTTCTTCTTTCGTTGATTGAATGCTCGCTTGCAGGCTACGGGCATTTGGTCCCGATGACGCCGACTGGCCGGGTTTTCTGCATTGGCTTTGCGCTGATCGGAATCCCGCTGCTTTTGGTCACGATCGCGGACATCGGGCGCTTTCTGTCCGAATTCCTCAACTATCTGCACTCAAAGATCCGCTTCTTCGAGCAGAAAGTGAGTCCACTTCAGCCAAACTTGAATGATCGGCCGATCATTTAGGTTCGCAAGCACTCTCGCCGCATCTCCTACTTCCACCGCAATCGAACGCAGTCGCAGTCCGGCCGGAGCGATGCGGAGTCCTCGGGCACAAAGGCGGGCAGCATCAACCTGAACACGCTGCCCGAAGAGGAGGTGGAGGATCCCGGCCAGAAGCAACCGTTGCGCATCCCGATTGTGATGGTCCTGGTCGTCATCCTCTCGTACACCGCACTCGGCGGCCTGCTCTTCCAAAAGTTCGAGGGATGGCCGTACATGGAGGCCTTCTATTTCTGCTTCATCACGACGGCAACGATCGGCTTCGGCGACTATGTGCCCACGAAACAAGTGTACATCTTCTTCACGATGATTTACATCATCTTCGGCCTCGCACTGTGAGTCTTCCGGCTCCGAATCGCCCGCTCATTCGGTTCTTGTGTGCAGAGCAACGATGTGCATCGACACGGCCGGCACGCACTACATCCAGAAGATCCACTACGTGGGCACGAAGATGGAGGACGCAAAGGGCGCCGTGATGACCGGTCTGCAGCACAGCGAAGAGGTCCTCAAGCACAAGGGCATCGAGATCATCAAGACGGCCGGCGGGAAGATCTACAAAGTGCGCGGTGCAATGCTGAGCAAGACGCAGGCCCGCGAGCTGGACTACCTGCTCCGGAGTTCCCAGTACCAACAGAAGAACATCCTGTACGAGCCGCTCCCGCCGGCCGTCGCGCGGCTAATTCGCGAGAAGGGCATCAAGGTTCGTGTACTGTTGGAGGCATTCTGAGGTGAAGCTTTGCGTTCAGGTCCTTCCGGACGAGATCAACGAGACCGAAGGCTACATCGTGCAGAATCGGGATTACGAGAAGCAAGTCACGAAGCAGTTCCTCCAGCAACAACGAAGCCCCAACACGATCCACCGTTTCATTCGGCGGCCGGGTCGACCGGATGCCGCGCCCGCCTTGATGCCGTTCGTGCTCAAGGAGTCCAACATTTGACGGACGTTTGGTGGATTCATCGCATTCTGATCGTTTCTTTGCATATCGCTCCTCTCTTTCTTTTGGCAGATTCCTGCTCGCCTTTCACGCATCCTCCGAATTCCAAACGAGCCGATCGGCCGGCCGACTCACTCGTTCCAGATATACGCGCCCCGTTTGACTGGAGAATAAAGCTTTGGTTGATAGGTGCGGTTTCTAATTAATAAGACGACCACTTCCGCTCGCTCAAATCCCCACAGCGCGAAGAAGAAGCCCGACGAAAGACGGGGCGCGCGCATTCTCGCGATGTCCCGCCGCTGGCCGCCCGCTTCTTCGCATCTCCATGACAACTCTCCATCGCACGTGCTTCATCGTTTGTGGGGCCTCCAATTCGAGGGCCGAAGGGGACGAAGAAAGGCTGGAAAATCCGTCGATTTGTTCGAATTCTAGTGGCACACTGAAGCAGACTGCTTTTTCTCGACTGATTCGTCTCGAGGTGAATACGCCGAACTACAAAATACACTCGGCTTGACCACTGACCACCACGTGCCCTCACTTCCGTTGCAATTGGCCTACAATTGGCCTACAATTCGGGATGTTCGTCTGATCGATTCGTTCGTCTTCGTTTAGGAACTCGTCTACGAAATGGTGAGTGCTTGCAGCTAGCAATAATCGCGTCTAATTCTTCTTTTCAGGGTCTATTGAGTATCTTGAAGAAATTCAAGAACCAGCAAGGACGCGAGCTTCGGATACTGCTGTTGGGTGGGTGCTTGCCTCAGATTGCTCCATCATTGTCTTTTTCGTTCTGAAGGTCTGGACAATGCGGGCAAAACGACCATCTTGAAGAAGTTGGCCTCCGAGGACGTAACGCACATCACTCCAACACAGGCACGTCTTTCTCTCATGGAATACGATCATCCCTTTTGTTTTAGGGCTTCAATATCAAGAGTGTGGTCGCCGAGGACATCAAGGTGGACTCCGCTAGTGCCGAGCAATCCACTGACTGTTGGAGTTTAGTTGAACGTGTGGGACATCGGCGGCCAGCGGAAGATTCGACCCTACTGGAAGAACTACTTCGACAACACCGACGTTCTGGTCGGTCCTCTCGCTTGCATCCGCTTTATTCGTTTCGTCATTTAGATTTACGTGATCGACAGCACGGACAAGAAACGCTTCGATGAGACCGCACTGGTGATCAAGAAGAAAGGAAGCGAGTGTATTGCCTTCATTTACAGGAGCTCTCCGAACTGCTCGAGGAAGAGAAGCTGAAGAACGTCCCCGTTTTGGTCTTTGCGAACAAACAAGTGAACTCCGAATGGTTATTCGCTCAAACCCCCGATTGTTGCCGCTTGCAGGACCTTTTCAACGCCGCCCCAGCAAGCGAGATCGCCGACGGAATGCAGTTGTTGTCGTTGTCCAGGGACCGCATTTGGCAGATCCAAGCCTGCTCGGCGCTTACGGGCGAGGGAATCAAGGCAACGCTTTCATTCCACTCGTTTAATCGAAGCTGGATGGATTGCAGGAAGGAATGGAGTGGATTTCCAAGAACATCAAAAGTCCGCCCGTGAAGTCCTCGCAGAACAAGTCCGGAACGGCCGTCTCGTCCTGATCTCCGTCCACACTCTGTCTACTAATTATTTTTGTCACTCTGACGATGCCTTTGTGTAATCACGCCTTCACATTCAATGCTTTCCGTTTTGTCGGCCATCGCTAGCTGGCTAATAGAAGTTCGAGTAAATGAGCCGAGAAGAAATTACCATTTGACTGGCGAGGGGGCTGAGACACTCGCTAGAGATCATCAAAGAAGAGCTAACGTGACCTGCGTGATCGATGGATCGGAAGCTTCTCGGAGCTGCATCAACCCAAGCCATCGCTTAATTGCGAAAGATCGGTGGAAACCTCAAAGAAGAGAACGAGCAGAGAACATTTGCCCCCGTCCATCACCTCCTGCAGTCATCTGTGCGGGCCGCCCGCAAGCAAACATTCCGACGGCTTCCTTTCGGTTCAATTGATTCCGCGGGAATCACTCGAGATCATCCGTCGGCCCCCCTTCGCCCAACCAAAGAACATTCTCCTCGATGCGGGTATAAGACGAGCCGCAAGGTCCATTCCCCCCTTCAACGAACAAAGCGGAGTGCAGCCCTCTCGTTGCTGCTGTTTGTATCCCCGGGTTTGATTAAGAAATGCTTACGGGCAGTCGAGAATCGTTTGCCCCCAGCTGACCTCTTCCTCCGTTTTATCAGTCGTTAAAATTAACACCAGGCAGCGCAATGAGACGTTTTTTTTTCATTTCGAAACGAACGCTCTTGTTGTCCTCCCGCCTCACTGCCTCTTTCATTAACTGAAATCAAGTCCTGTCATGTTCATGAGTGCAGCCTTGTGAATGCTTTCGACCACAAGTTTTCAGCCTGATCCACGGCCGCAGATGTCTCTTGTTTGTTTTCCTGACCAAAGTGAAAACACGTGGCTTCCGTTGTTTAGTTGCCGCTTCTGAAACTCGGAACGTTTACCCAGCTGTTGAAGTGAGCTTTCGAGTCGTACTTCTTTCCTTCTACGCTCCGGTTTCTTGATCCTCGATTTCAAGCGAGTGGGTCGATCACCTTCGCTTTTGTCTTCCTTCATGTGTTGAGCGAACTGCTCGCTATGTGGCGGGCGGCTGTTTCGCGAACGGGCGGGGAATCCCCGAAAGACAAGGGCGAACTCTTTTGTGGCCACGAGAACTCGTGCTTTTTCGCTCACTCGCCGCCTCGCTGCGTACGTGCGCTCGCGAAAAAGCGGCCCGAAAGCGGCGGCGGCCGGCCGGCTTTCCAGCGACGTCAGGGCCGCGTGCTCGGGCGAAAGAAGCGGGCCGAAAGCGGAGAGGCGACGCTCGTGTTTCTCTCGTCCGCTTCATCCCCACAATCATCACATGACCGAAGGAAATGAAGTGATGAAGAAGGCAAGGAGATAAATAAAGCGTGAGAATCCAGCGTAAACTAATGACTTCCAAACGGAAGGGCAACTTCTGGGTCGCGCAACAAGAGTGATTGACGTTCGTTCCACTTCTTTCCGTCTTCCGCCCTCCGCTTCGCGTTCAACCTTCGAACGGGCAGAAGAAGCAGCCGGCGGACGATAAAGATCACTTCTTTTCCGTCAATTCGGGCGTCTCTTCACCGAGGGTTTAACCCACTTGCTCGGACGTGAACATCAAGCGGCGGCTTGTTCTCGAGTGTAAACTGCCGAACGTCTCTTTCTTTTCCTCCGCCGGTCGTTCGCATTCGATTTGCTTGCGATGGTCGTGTGCTAGAGGGTGAAAATTTCGTTCGAATTTCATTTCCCGACCGTTCGGGCGGTTCGGAACGACCAATGTTTTTGCGGAGGAGCGTTCGGGCTGCTCTAAACGAAGGGCTAGATTGCTTTCCTTCCGATTGGGCGGCTATAAACAAGAAACTTTCAGCCGACCGTCATCTGGAGGCGGCGGTGGGTGGAATTGTTTAGAAATTAATGCGAGTGCGCGACTCGCTCCTTCTTTCCCGCCTTCTGCCTTCCTTCCTTGTTCGCGCCCCCTCGACCGCCCGAGGCGTCCGCTTGCGCGCAACGCAGGGCGGCCGGCGAGCGAGCGAGCGGCGAGCAGGCGAAGAAGCGGAGCGAAGCGAAGGCGAGTGGTGCGTTTTGCACCATAATAAACGCGAACCACGAGGGAGAAGCGGAAAAAGCGAGCGGGAGTCATGTGGTCGGCGGGCGGGCGGTTTCGGGGGCACCACGGGGGGATTGGGGCGGCGGAGGTCGACGACGACGACGAGAGCCCGGGCGTTGCTTTCTCCTCGGTCTTCCAACCACAAAAGGCCATTCAAATTTCGGGCCCCCCAACTCTCCACTGCCCGCCCCGCACTCTCGTCCCGCTTTGCTCCGATTTTCTTTCCACAACGTTTGGCACGTCTCTGACTTTTGGGCGGCGGCGGCGAGAGCACGTGCTCTCGGTCGGGCGCTCATGCATCCCGCTTTCGGCCAGCACTTCTTGGTCCCCCTTCCTTGCGGCTCGTGGAGCGAAGATCACGAACTCGTCCGGCTTTTTTGGTCCGGCCGGTTCGTTTCGATGCGCGCCGCTCCCCGACGTGCTCCTCGTGTCTCGTGATTTCGCCCGTCTGTCTGCCGGCGGGCTCTTCGTACCGATCGAATGTTTGTGGTAAACAACAGGCGCCCTTCATTTCTTTTCGTTCAACCTTTTCGGTTCGTTCATGAGCGAAACAGATTGATTTCTTGGAGAGCCTTTACAAAAACGGGTAGGCGAATCTCGCGGCTATTCTTCTTCGATCGAAGAGAAGCTCTCTTCATCGCGCTTGCTTCGAATTCCACGTCAAACCTCAATCGATTTGTTTTTTCCGTGGCCGCTCGCAACTGACGGCCGCTTGTTTTCGTGAACTTTGCGAACACGGGCGGAAATCCGATCGTCGTGGCGGGGCGGCGGCTCGCGCCGGCTCGGCCGCCTGTTGTGTTCGGTAAGAGGGCAGCGTGAAGATTGAAAGTGGACGTCCATTTTGCGCTAATTACGCCCATTCGACGGCCCTCCACACTGTGCGCCCAACAATCAAATCGAGGCGACCGTCAAGCGGCTCTCTTCCGCCCGAATTGCGCGTCTTTTTCGGTCCGCACCCACCGGCGGGGCGGTCGGCCGCTCGTTGCCGCCGGCAAACACGAAAATTCACGTGCAAACGCCGCAGGCACGTGTTTTTTCTCCGTAGCACACTTGTTGTTTTCAACGGGGCGTGTGGTCGAGGAGTGCGTTTTGGGTCTTCGTTTGCGGTTCGAATCGATTCTTTTGGTTTGATAGCGAACAGGTAAGTTGGCGCGAAATCGACTAGATTTGCTGCATTGATTGATAGCTGTTCGAGTCGACTTCTACTGTCTTACATTAGTGACCTGCACCCGTCAATTCTTTCGTTTTGGTCGTAAGATCTCCGATTTTCCAGTTAAATTCCCATCTACTATCAATTATCGCGCCTTCACTCGCTTCCGCCTTTCCAACCGCGCCCCGTTTTCTGCCGCGATTTTCGAAAATTCGCACACTCGCGGCGACTTCGCACGTTCCCCGTCGCCCGCGAATGGCGTGATTCTTTTCGACGTTGTTGCGACGAGATCGCAGCTTCCGCATAGGGGGTGTACGGGCAGCAGGCGCCCGCGTTCGCTCGGTCGTTCCGCACGGGTGCTTTCGACGGCTTCTTTTCGTTCGCTCTCGTTCTTCATGCTCGTTCCGGGCGGTCTGCCGAGCTCGTCGGTCATCCGCCCGGTTGCGGGGTTTCGCTCTTTTGTCGCCGTCCGCCCGCTTCCGCCTGCACGGGGATGAGGGGGGATGCTTCATCAGCTTGCGTCAGATGATCATCAGTTGACGTGTCAAAGGAAATAAGTGGACGGGAGGGAACGGGTAGCGAGCGTTCTTCCAGCTCCGCTTCCCCCTCTCTCGGGTATGAAACCGGCTTGCGCGAAAAGAGAACTCATGTTCCGTTTGATGTCATCTGATTGCTGCGCATCGATCACGTGAATTCGTGAGTTCCGCTCAAGCATCAACGATTGTTTCTTTTCGGCGATCGACGGTGGATCCAATCGACCCATTTCTTCCTCGTAATTTGTTTTGATTTCAACGAGCAACGATCGATCGTAGTGTCTCGAATGTTTTCCTCCGTCTTATCGACCGTCTCGTTCTTCGTCGTCCGAACTTTGCAAAAGTCCAGTCGAATGTTTGCGCTTCGTATTTGGTGTCGTGGACACGCGGATTCTCGTTGGACGCGCGCGATTTTCCCTTGCCGACCTTCCTTTGGATCAGAATTCACCGCTTGCTTTCAGACCGATCGATCCTCTTTTTTTCTCCTCTAATTTATCACCACTCGACTTTCAACCGGCGGCCTCCGTCTCGCGTCCCAAGGGCAACTCACCTGTCTGTCTGTCTGGTCCAGTTCGAAGTTCAACCCAAAGCCCGAACCACCGAAATGTCCTTCTTCGAACGCCAACCGCCGCTCTTCGACGCGAAGAAACGTTTGGGCAACGTGAGCGGCAACGGCGGCGCCTCCTCCACCTCCGATCGCCCCGCGCAACCCTCCAACATGCAGTCGGACGATGTCGAGAGCCAGGCCGGTAGGTTGCGGAATTATTTCGCTGTCGATTATCTCCGTTCGCTTTCAGAATCGTGGGTGGAACTCGCGCCGAGCCGCGCCAGCCTTGTGCAGCAGCGTCGAGGCGGTGATGGTCGATCGGGACAACGCGGAAGGGAGTGGCTTGAATCGCGATTCTCGTCTGAGGTCCGTCCAGTCCATCATTCAGTCATTCGAACGAAAGAACTGCTTGCAGTCCGGTCAGCATCCAAAGCCAACACGTGGAGTTCGAGCCGAACCTGGAGCAAGTGAAGTTCCAGCTGGTCAAAGACATGTTCCCCGCCGCCAAAAACACCGAGTGGATTTGGGACTGGAGCTCGCGGCCCGAGACGATCGCCCCCAACAGGTGGGTGAATAGTGTTTCGATTTCATGCGTTCCACTCGTCTCCCTTTCAGATTTTTGCTCCGAAATCGTAGCGGACAAGTGGGCTCGGCGTTGACCACGCCGCCGAACAGCCCCGAGCCGGAGCTGGCGTCGGAGTTCGAGTTCAAGCCGGGCAAAACGAAGAAGTGGATCTTCTACCGCTTCGAGGTGCTCGTCGGGCTCGTGGTTTCGAATTTGGTCACCTTCGTCATTGGAGCGACCGTTGGGTGAGTGCGTCCATTAGTTTTCGTTGATTGGCTTGTGTGTTTCCAGATTCTGCATTTGCAAGAAGATTTCCAAGCGTCACGACATGTACTGAACGGTCAGCGCAAAGATGACCGCCTTCCTCATCTCCTGCACCCGCATTCAACGGAGGCTGTGCCTCTTCGCCGACTTCCGCCTCCGTACAACGTCCCACTGTGCCGAACATCGTGGTTTCTCGTGGGTTTCCACCTTCTGCAATCCTCCCTTGTGTTCAACGGACTTCGATCGACCCCACGGCGATCGTCTCCGCTGATCACCCGCCCGTCTTCTCTCCCGCATTCCATTCCTGAATGTTGTCGCATTCGAATGGCCTCTCTAACGATAATAAATGTGTACATAGCCCTGCTCCCGCTCTCTTCCATCCGAATGCACATAGTCAGTCATTTGCGAAGAACATCCTCGTGATTTGTGGCTCCCTTCCCCATCGGACATACCGCATAAATCGTATTCGTTCGTCTATTTATCAACTCCACTGTATGTGTACCCCCTCTTCTTCCATTCTAATCCCATACGTGCGCGTGTATTCAGTCTTCCCTTCCTCCTTATTCTTCTTCAAAGGTATCCCCACGAAACTTATGGTGTTCCACGGGTGTTCAGTTGCCTTTGTGACCGACTGATGTTGATTGTATCGTCTCTGTTGTAAATAGCGTGTAAATAAAAACTAGTCAAGCAGCTCATGAACCGAAAGAAACAGAAAGAATCCGTTGATTAGAACGAACAACAGCGGCAGCCGTCTGCTCACCAGTGGCTACCGATTGGTCCCGCTCGTAGTGATTGCGGCTGGGATCTTGGCGCAGCGTTTCAGCCGACGGAAGCAAGTGTGGAGTTCATTGGAAGTGATTAGTTTTGATCTACCAGTTGCCGCTGGGCACGTGATTTCTTTCATTGGGTGCTCTCGTTCATCAACGGGTACCGACTTCTACCGCATTTTCTCATGATCTCCGCTAAATCCGCCAATAATGTCGAGCAATCCGAACGCCGCCATTCTGCACACGCTGGGTGTGAGTGCGATGAGTACGGGACTCTCGTAAGTGCATTCCTTCTTTCTACTCAGCTATTACCGATCGTTCTTTCAGGGCAACTCTCCTGCAGCCGCTGGATCGACTGAAGACCCTCCGGCAGCAGTTGAACCACGATCTCAATCCTCGTGGCAGCTGATGTTGTCCGTGATCCGGGCGAACGGCGCGTTGGACTTGTGGAAGGGCTTGACGCCGGTGAGTGCCACCTTCTTTCTGCGATTATTCGTTGTGTGTTGCTTGCAGACGCTGATGCGCGTGGTCCCGGGCGCCACGATCTACCTGTCGGGCGTGAATCTGCTGCGAGCGGCGCTGAAGGTGGACGATCGGAACGGGACTGGCCTCTTCCTGACGGGCTTCGGCACGCGCACGCTGGCCGCGACGCTCATGCACCCCACGACGGTCCTCAAAACACGCCTTGAAGTACGCTCTTCATGTGCGTGATCGCTGGAGATGATTCGATTGTTCGCTTTCATTCAGAGCTCCATCTTCAACCACTCCTCCGTGGCGGACGCCTTCCGGAATGTCGTGGGGGAGACGGGCGTGCGCGGGTTGTGGCGAGGCCTCGTGCCCACGATCCTCCGCGACTCGCCCTTCTCCGGCCTCTACCTCGTGTTCTACCGGCGGCAGATCGGATTCGTCGAGAAACAAGCCGGCGACTGCAATCCGCTCGTCCGATTTGGGGCGGGACTCACCAGCGGCTTCGTCGCCTGCCTCCTGACCCAACCCTTCGACGTGCTGAAGACGGTCGTTCAGCTCTACCCGAAGGAATTCTCGTCCTCCACGGTGCGGTCGGGCTTCGATCTGTACAAGGTGAGTGATCGACCGTTGTTTTCTGAACTTCTTGGGCCACGTTTCAGACGGGTGGCTTCCGCATCTTCTTCGTCGGCTACTGGCTTCGCGCGACCAAACGAACCCTGACGGCGGCGTTGAATTGGACCATCTTCGACGAGGTAATCCCCTCCGTTCTTCGTTTTTACTGGACGCGGTGTGTTTTGAGGTGTTCAAGCGACACGGAAATCTGAGCGGCCATCCGTGAACACAAAGAGGACGACAAACGACGAGAATCTCACTGCCCCGATTGCCGCATTTAGAACGCAAATAAACTTCTATTCGATTGAACAAGCCTCGGCGCTTCCGATCGAACAAACTTGACGTTTGTGCTGACCGATCAGTTCGTCGACAAGGAATGATCAGCACTTTTGATCAGCCGCCCCTTTTTCTCCCGCTTCCGGTTCAGATTCAGTCCCAGGTGAATGCGCTCTCCTATTTTTATTCGTGTCTACGTGGAGCATTGCAAAAGAAATGACAAAAGAATGCGTGGTGATGAAAGGAGTAACGGAGTACTGGAGATTCGAGAACTTGCGAGATTAATGAGAGGAGAACATTCGAGAGAGAACAGTTGAGAGAGGGAGAACAACGATTGCAGAAGGATGAAAGGAAGATCGTGGTTACGCAAGGCCGAATCCCGCGGGATTCTCGTCGTCCGAGAACTCGGGCGGGAGGACCAGCGGGCCGAGCTCCGTGGCCGGCGGCTCCTCGGCGGGCGGCGGCGGCGGCTGGTCGAACGTGGAGGCCGGCGGCGGGGGCGGCGCGAGCACGACGGGCGCGGGCTGGGCGGCGGGCGCGGGCGGCGGGGTCGCGAGCAGGCACTCGGGCACCGGCAGGCGGTCGGCGAGGAGCATCTGCAAGCGGGAGCTGAGGGCAGAGAGGATCGGAAGGGAGCACTCACCCGCACGATGTCCGGCATGATCGCGAGGTCTTCTTTGGGATCTGAAGCGAGAAGGGCGACTGGAGGAGGCCGGGGGCAAACGAACCGATAAACGAGTGGGCGAAGCCCTGCCGCAGGCGACCCGTCCGGCCGATGCGCTGCACGTACGACGGGATGTCCTTCGGCATGTCGAAGTTGAGGACCTGCAAGCCGCCGTCTTCAGGCGCCCACTCGTCCCCGATCACTCACGTGGTCCAGCTCCTTGATGTCCAGGCCCCGCGCGCACACGTCCGTCGTCAGCTGCAAGCACCAGGGTTAGGAGAGTGCGGGAGTGGGTGGAGGGAACGAACCAGGAGGAAGGTGCGGCCCCGACGGAACTCGGACAGCGCGAACTCCCGTTGCTTCTGCGTCTGTCCGCTGAAAGCAGAGGAAGATTGAGAGGGCGGAAGCGGGAAGAACGGACCTCGAGACAGACAGCGACTGCATCCCCAGCGTGTTCATGTAGAAGCCGAAGGCGTCCGCCTTGATCTTGGAGCCGAAGAAGACGAGGATGCGGGGCTTCTCGAACATCTCCTGCTTCCGCCGCCTTCTTCTTCTGCTCCTCGGCCTGCGCCACCGCCTCCGGGCTGGAGTCGACGGGAGAGTTCGCGGCGGCCAACGCCTGTCGCTCTGCAAGGGCGGGATGAAGGGAAGCGGTTGATCGGGGGAACTCACTCTGCTCGTACTCCTCCCGAATGTGGCGGCAGTACTCGAAGAACATGTGCTTTTTGTCTTCGCCCGCCACCAACTCGAACGTTTGGACGATTCGCATGTTGGGGCGCGAGTGGCGCTTGATTGCGGACGATCGCGTGGTCCTCGCGCAGGACGTTGCGGCCGAACGCCTCCAGCCGCTCGGGGAACGTCGCCGAGAAGAGCATCACCTGCAGCGGGTCGACCGGCCGCTTGGCCGCCTTCGTGCTCTGCAAGCGAGCGGTCAGAACTGTCGGGGATTGAGTGGAAGGTGAACTACCTGTCGGATGCACGAGATGATCTGGTCGATGTCCGCCCCGAACTTCTCGTCCAGGAGGCGGTCCGCCTCGTCCAGCACCAGGTGCTCCAAGAAGCCCACGCTCACCTGAACGGGGAGGATGAGTGTTCGGAGCAGAGGAGGCGGGGGACTCACGATGTGCGTGCTGATGAAGTGCATCAGCCGGCCGGGCGTGGCGATCAGCAGGTCGCAGCCCCGGAACACCTCGCGCGCGTTCTCCGCGAACGCGTACTCGCCGTAGGCCTTCACGACGCGCACGGCCGTCTTGTCCGCCAGCTTGCGGGCCTGCTCGCAGACCTGGAGGACGAGCTCGCGCGTGGGCTCGAGCACGACGGCGAACGGGCGGTCCATCTCCACGTCCCGCTTGCCGGCCACCTTCGGGTGGATGCGGTGGATGAGCGGGACGAGGAAGGCGGCCGACTTGCCCGAGCCGGTCTCCGACTGCGCGATCAAGTCGCGTCCTGAAAGGGGCGGGGATCAGCGGGTGTTCGTCCTCCCGCACTCACCTTCGAGGATGAGCGGCATGGAGAATGACTGGATCTTGCGCGGGATCGCGTAGCCCGAGCGCTCGATGTTCTCCAGCAAGAACTCGTTCAGGTCGGCCTCCTTCCACGTGCTGCAAGCGAGGGGAGGAGTGGGCAGAAGGGAGTGGACGGGGACTCACTCGAACTTGGCGGCGGTCGCGGCCTCCTTTCCGTTCGCGTTCAGCACCTTCAGCTCCTCGTCCTGGTCGGCGATCTGGCTGTAGGCCTCGCGCATGCGCACGTCCTCGACGAGGATGTCGTTGATCTCGCGGGTGGGCGGCACGTAGTCGCTGGGCTTGGAGCCGTCCGGGCGGGCGTACGCGGGCTTCTTCTCGCCGTCCGCGCCCAGCCACGCAGTCCCGCACGGAGGTGGCCGTCGCGGCCGCAGCTGCAAGGAGGAGTGGAGTGAGCGGCCGACGGGAAGCACTCACCCGGTGCACTGTACGAGACTGATCGCGGGGCGCGGACACCTTGACGGGTGGCCCACCTGTCGCAGCTGCAAGCGAGGAAGAAGTGAGGGAAGGAGACGCCCGCCTACTGAAGCACTTCCGGTGAACGGCCGCTTCCGCCGCGGTCCGCTCCCGGGCACCACGGGAGATGGCCCCCCGCAGCTGCAAGAAGGGGGATCAGGTGGGTTGTTTCTCTGGGAGAACCCACTTGTAGCACGCGCGCGAAGCGGGTCTCTCCGGGCAGTCCTTGATCATGTGGCCGTGCTTATGGCAGCTGCGATTCGAGAGTGAGGAGTGACTGGAGGGGGAGGAACACTCACTACTTGCACTCGCCGTCGAACGGCTCCTTGTCGTCCCCCTGCTGATCGTCGCCGTTGCCCACCGGAACGCTGTTGGCGCCCGAGCCCGGCGGCTTCGCGCCGAAAGCGGGCGGCTTCGAGCCGAAGCCCGTGGGCGCCGCTCCAAAGGCGGGCTTCGGGGCTGAAAGAGGCGAGTGATTGAGAGGAGGGCGCGGAGGAGAACGAACCGTCTTCTTTGGCGGCCGACTCCTCGTTCTCGCCGTCCGGCTTCTCGCTCGGGGGCGCTTGTTGCGGGCGGAAGCCGCCGGAGATGCCGCCGCGGCCTGAAGCAAGACGGAAGAGGTTGATCGTTGGGTAGAAGGGAGAACTCACCGCCGCGTCCTCCGCCTCCTTCCACGGGTCGCCGGACGGGTCGCTTGCGGGCGTTCTGAAAGCAGTGGGGGTCAGGAGGAGAGGGAGGGATCGAGAGAGACGCGCCTTCTTGCGCGGCCTCGTTCGCCGCCGCCGGCTGTTCGGCGGGCGGCGCGGGGTTCGCCGTCTGCGGGACGAAGCCGCCGGCCCCGCGGGCTCCGCGTCCGCGGCCTCCGCGCGTGGCGGCGACCGGAGCGGGCGGGGCGGGGGTCGGGCGCGTCGAACTCGTGGCCGGCTGAAAGCGGGGCGAGTGGGCGGAAATCAGCGGGCGGCCTCCTCACCGGCCGTGTTCCCGTTGACGTCCTCCTGGGCGGGCGTCTCGGCCTCCTCCGCCGGCTTGGGCGGGAGCGGGACCGCCGGGTTGTGTTTGAAGCCGCCGCTGCCGCCTGAAAGCGGGCGAAAATGATGATTATTGCGAAATCGGAGGGATCTGGCGATTCGGAGGGAATTCGGGAGTGATTTGGGGGGTGATTACAAGCAAGAGGGATTGGAAGGAGGGTGATGCCCCGGGAGTCCCCCTCCACTCACCTCGTCCACCGCGTCCACGGCCAGTCATCGCGAAGTCGGGCAAGAAAGGGAGAGCGGGATCACAAGACGGCGCGCCTTCCTCTCCGCTGCGAGCGAACGGAATGGCCGATCGGCGGCGAAAACAACCGACGCCGGTCGCCCGCCGCCCGCCTCCGCCCCCGCAGACGGCCGCTGCGGGACGGGCGGAGGGCCGCCGAGCGGAGGCGGCGGGGCGGGCGGGCGGCGTGAGAAGAGGGCGGAATTCGCGGTCCGAACGATCGCCGACGAGAACGAACACAACCGCCGCATCGCGTACAGACGGCAAAGGAAGAGGGGATTTCTTCCCCAATTAATCGAGAAGAACACGTGGATCAAACGAGAATCGTCTGTTCATCACGCTGCAGCCCGATTCGTCCGACCCGACCGCTCGCGGCGGCCGACCGTTGGGCGAAATGCCCTCGAGGGGACGAGTTGACCGCTCTGACGTCGGCGCTCTCTGACGGGCGCCCGCTCTCTCGCTCCCCTCGGGGCCGGCGGGTATAAAAGGAGGGCCTGCGGGCGGGTTTCTCATTCCCTTCTCCCGAGCGCCGAGTCGATCGGCCGGCGGTCCCTCTGCCTCTCGCTCCCGCTCCTCTCCGTTCCCGCTCTCCGATGTTCCTCTTTCTGTGCGATGTGCGAGATCTGCGGACTGCACGCCCCGAGAGTCGACCGTCTCGGCGGCCGTGCCCGCCGTCTTCTGCTGATTGTGGTGAGTGCCCGTCCACTCCTCGTCCGCTCTCATCACAACGGTTGATTTCAGCGACTCGTGCATCGTGTGCTTGGCAAGTCGGGCGAAGCAGTTGACTGCTCGCCTTTGAACAGCCGGCGGACGTGCTGCCCCGTCCGGCCACCGAAAGGACGTGCCCTCCGTACGGGTGGGTCGCTTCCAGCAGTGCCCCAACTGATCGTGAGTGCCCGTCCACTCCTCGCTCCGCTCTCTCATCTTCCACCTTTTGCAGTGCGGACGACTTCACCTGCTCGTTGCAAGACGGACGGTCACCGAAGTGGGACGACCGGCGAGCGGATCCTGCGCACGTGTACTCGTTGGATCAGCAAGACCTCCGAGGCGAGGCCACCAAGCCGCCGTCCACTTGTGAGTTTCGAACAACGGAGCGAAACGAACGCCCGATTTCAGACGCCTCTTGGGAAGAAGGCGTCCACTCACCACCAAGCTGCTGGAGCCGCACGGTTCCTCTTTTCTGGTGTCCCCCGCCCGCTTCCTCTCACCCGCCTTCAGCTCCAGCGGACAAGCGCCATGCGGGCTCATCTGGGATCCGTCGGTCTGCTCTACGGCACGGACTAGGAAGGTGAGTCCACTCCTCTCGTCGTGCTTCCCTTCACCTCCGCTTTCAGATGCCTCGTTGATGCGCTTGCGCGTGTTCGCGGTCCGCCACGACAAGATTCGGTCCACTTGTCGCTCCAAAGACCAACCGGGAGGTGGGTGAGTTCTCGGGCGGCAACCATCCTCTAACTTCTGCTCCTTCAGGCGGCGCCCGCGTGTGGAACCAGTCCGGAGGCCTGGACGAGAGGTGAGTGGTCGGAAAGAAAGGAGCGGGGGGACAGCCGTGATTTCAGCCGACGGATCTGCGGTGAGGCCGTCCGCTCCGCGAAACCGCAAGAAAATCTCCCTCTCTGACCGATCGGTGTGCGTAGTCGCTGACCGCTACCACTACTGTGAGTTCCCTCCCCTTCCCTCCTCGCTTCTTCATCCCGGCGTGTTGCAGGCGGAAAGGACCCGTACACACGAATGCACTCCCATTGATCTTCCTGCGACCGCCACATCCTCGACACACCAAGTGACCCCTCCCTCCGCTCTGTCCTGCGATCTGTTGTTGTCTGCCCATACGTACAGCTCCTTCTCCGTGTACCAAGCAATAAACTTTGATCGGAACATGGAGGTCGGCGAGGAGAGGGAACCGAAAGCAAGAAACGGGGGCGAGAGGGGGGGAAGAAAGGTCGTGGCAGGTTTCCACGGCTCTTCTTTCTGGTTAGAGACCCGCTTTCTTCGGTCACTACGAGGGAAGTGGTCTTGTTTCTTTCGGTCAAACGAGAACAGGAGTGCGCGCTAATTGTGTTTATTCCACTCAATCTTGCTACTACGCTAACTAATGACAGAACCCGAACTCCTAACTATTCGTGCATCGATGGGTGTGTGCCCGGCCCGCTCAATGGTACTCTCCCGAGAACTCGTCGTCTGAAAGAAGCGGAGGTGAGGAGCGGGAGGAGGGGAGGAGAACGAACACATCAGATCGCCGTACATGGCGGCCTCCATCGCTTCGATCGCCTCGTAGTCGGGGGACGGGGGCGGCGCCGTCGGGACCACGTACTCCTCGACCGTCTCGGGCACCTTCACGCCGTCGCGCTCGGCCTCCAGCTTCGAGGCGGCGATCTGCTTCCTGCACACGCGGGGATGAGCGGAGGGAGGGCGGGGAGGACTCACTTGATCGTCTGCACGTACTCCTCGTCGCCGCTCTCCTTCCACTTCTTGTACAGGACGGCCGCGTCCACGTTCGCCGGCGAGCTCAGGTTGGGCTCGTTGAGCAGCGAGATGACCGACAGCAGGATCGTGCGCACCGTCTGCGTGGGGTTCCAGCGCTCGACGGCCGTCTCGCCGCTCGCCGCGTCCTCGCCGGCCGGGTGCAGGATGGAGATGCACAGCTTGCCGTTCTGCAGGCGGGCGGTGAGGGGCGGGGAGGGGCGGGCACTCACCTTGTACACGTTCGGGTGCAGGAGCTTCGAGGTGAAGCGGAAGGAGGGCGGCGCGAACGGGTAGTCCGCCGGGAAGTCGATCTGCGCCTTGAAGTAGCCGCCCGCGTAGATCGTGCCCGGCGGCCCGAAGATCGCCACCGTCCACTGGAAGAGGTCGCGCTCGTCGTACTGCACGCGGAAGCCCTCGCTGTCCTTGCCGGTCAGCTCGGCCAGCTCGCGCAGCAGGTGCTTCTTCGTGAAGTCGGTGCGCTCCGATTTCTGAAAGCGGGAGTGGGCGGTCGGGGGCGGAGGTCACCTACCGGCGGCGGCCATTCTCGAGCGGACGGGAGTGCGGAGTGGGGGGGCAAACTGAAATCAAACGGCGATCAGTCGGGATCGAAGCGGAAGGAGTGGACGGCGCGATCACCTCCCCGCCCGTCCGGAGTTCTCCCTACCGCCCGCCACCTGAGGAAAACAAATCGGGGAGGCGAAGCGGCGCCCGCCGACTGGAGGCCGGCCGCCCGCTCACCGCCGCACTGTCTGGGCGGCAGGATCGAACGGCGGCTGTCTGGGCGGGCGGGCGCGAGGAAGGGGCGGGCGGCGATCGGCGGCAGCGGGCGCCCCTCCTCGCCGTTCGTCTTCCGCGTTTGGGGCGGCGGCCCAAGGATTGCGTCGGCACCTTCCAGACGCTTCCTCCTCCCCGAAAACAGTCTGCTCGTGCTCGAACGCGCCCGCTTTCGTCATCCCTTCTTCCTCCCGCTCACTCCCATCTCTCTTCAGATCAACCAGGAGAGATGGAGTTGCTCCCACCAGACGCTGTTCACCGACGTTCGCCCGCGTCCAGGTGACCCCGAGCGGCCCGAAGCCGGCGGGCGCGGCCAAAGCGGACGTCCGTCGCCCACTCGCTGCCCTGGGCGCCCGAGAAGGAGTTTCCGCTTCGAGACGACCAAGCCCTCGTGGTTCCGCGGCAAGTTCGCGGTCGGCCTGCAGGTGGAGGGCGCGGGCACGGACCTCGAGGCGTGCATGTGGACGGAGAACGCGAAGGGGAAGCTGCTCAACGGCAAGAAGGGTGAGTCCCCCGCCCCGTCCCTCCATTCACCTCTCCCCCTTTTTGCAGACGAGTTCTCGGGCATCCTCTCGCCCGTCCTGCCGGCCACCGAGAGAAACGGCGTTCGTGTGCGCCAAGGTCCGCACGATCGTCTGCCCGCTCTGCCCGACGGCCGCCGAGCAGAAGCCGGAGCAGGCCGCCGAGCCGCTCCTCCCCCGCCGCCGTGATCAAGGCGCACACCGAGGCCCACCTCCGAGACTACGCAAGGCGCCCGCCGACGAGCGCCGAAGGACGCGGCGGACAGCGGCCTCGACTCGCAGTCCGCCGACCAGCAGCGCGAGGCGGCCGAGTGGGACGACGAGCGGGAGCAGTCGGACAAGGAGGAGCAGAGGAGGGACGACTACGTGCCCCACTGGCAGCCCAACGATCCCCAGCTACCTCCCGCCGCCCCGCAAGCTCCTGCCGCCCCGCTGGCGCGACGACCCGCCGGACACGGACGACGAGCCCGCGGTCCCCGAGCACCCGCCGAACGCCGACTGGTGATCGCCGCTCATCCTCCTTCTCCTTCTCTTTGTTCCTCTCTTTTGTTGTTCTTCCTCTCTCCCTATCATCCATTCGAGTCTTCTACTTTGTCATCGCTTCTTTCGTCACTCCTCAGTCTCTGCTTCTTTGTCTCCCTGCTAATGGATCGATCGCTTGGACGTGAGTGCGGGCGAATAAACCGGAACGATCCAGCAGGCAGTGGGGCTTCGATCAGAACCGGGGATGTCGGAAACTAAGGCCATTTGATCGTCTTCTTTATTCTCTTCGAATCTCACGCCTTCCCTTGGGTTCCGCACGTCGGCCGCGATCTTCTCGTGCGAAAGTCGGGTGTTTTTGGCCGGCGAAAGCGAGTTTGGTTGTAAACAAGCCCGCCATCTTCGCGTTGGTGGGAAAGCGGACGGAGAGGGGCCGCCGTCCACGGGTGATCGCGTTTGCCCGCCTCCGTCCGCCGGCCCCCGTCTTACCGCGAGCGCCCGCTTCAGTCAATCGAAAGTTTCGAAACGAACCGAATAAAAGAAGCCGTTCGGCCGCACGAAACAAAAGGGGGAGATCCGTTCAACAAAGTGAAGACGTCAAGAGATCCATGCATTTCTAATTGCCCCTCAACTTTCTCCTGTCGGCTGCGGAATGCTCACTTCTTTCTCACACGAGTGAGCGCAACGCTTGCGTCCGAAATGTCCGCCTACACGCCGCTCTCCAGTCACATCAACACCGTTCGATTGGCCCGCCTAGTGCAACGAGTACCCGTGTGCGATCAACTCGAACCAAGTCGACGAGCATGTCCAGTGCAATCTGCTGCTTGCCGGCGGCCAAACCCGCAGAAATTTGGACGGAGCGGGGCTGCGTGCGAGAATCCGCTACCACTTGAAGCTGTTCGGCGAGAAGACCTCTTCGCACGGGATCCCGTGGCTGGAGAGTGCGCCGAATCTGTTCTACCGGTGAGTTCTGCACACAAAGTGGCCGTTCATTTGTTTGTTTCGCTCGCAGGATCACCTGGCTTGTCCTCGTCTTCTTTCTCGTTCGTGAACTTCAGCATTCAAGCCGAAAGTTTGATTACGAAGTACAATCGAAAGGAGAAGATTACGAGCATTCATCTTTCCGTGGACAACGGTGGGTTTCTGACTCAATTAGACCTCTCAAAAGTTGTATGATTCAAGCTCCTTTTCCGGCTGTTACTCTGTGCAATATCAATCCGTACAAGGACTCGATGCTGAAGGATGTGGAGGCGATCAAGAAGATCGTAAGCGATCGCCTGTCGAACCATCCGGGACTTTTGTTTTCTTTCAGCTGGAGGCGTACAAGTCGGCTCTCGATCGCGCTGGCCAACTCAACTCGATTGCGGAGTTGGAAGCGAGCAGCGGGCGAATGGGCGGTCGACACAAGCGATCGCCATCTTCTCATTTTGAAGCCGCCTACTCGCAGTGCACGTGTGAAGAGGAGGACGGCGAACTCAAATGCGAGCCGGAAGTGCGCGAGAAACCCGAAGGCGAAGAGTCCACTTGCTTGTGCGCATTCGATCGCGCGAGCGAGGATGCGTGGCCCTGCTATCCGCGAAGTCTGTGGGAGACGAAGCAGTGCGCCAGCTGCGATGCTCATGGCCGTTGCAAACAGGCGACGGATGGAGATGCCAAGAGAAAGCCCTGTTTGTGTCAATCCTTTGAATCGTTTTGTGTTGCCTACGACGGAGTGAGCGATGAGATGTATCGAGAGTCATCTGCTTGTTGTGTTTAGCTGGCCGAGATCCTCAAACTGTGGGAGTTCTACGGAAACGTTGGCTCCGTGGAGAGTGACATCATGGAGGCGCTGGGATTCACGGTACAACATGCTTCTGCCTCCGCTCTTACGCTTTTTTTGTTCAGAACATGACCGACGAGATTGCAATTGTGACGCGCGCCCGCGAGAACATCATCTTCTACATGGCCGAGCTGAAGGAGAAGGAACGGGCGGCGTTGTCCATTCAAAAACATCAGCTCATTCACAAGTGCTCGTTCAACGGACATGCCTGCGACATCGACCAGTAGGCGCCCTTGTATCCAGATGCCAATACACTCGGTTCTATGGTTCAGAGATTTCCTGAACACAATGGATCCCACTTACGGCAACTGCTTCGTCTTTAATCACAACATTTCCGAGCCGAAGATGATGTCTCGAGCTGGAGCCACGTACGGTGGGTTCATTCTTTTTCTGGCTAAAAATCGTTTGGCTGCTGCTTAGGACTGCGGGTTCTCCTGTACGTGAACACGAGCGAGTACCTGCCGACCACCGAAGCCGTGGGCGCTCGCATCACAATCCACGACCAGGACGAGTACCCATTCCCGGAAACTAGCGGGTATTCGTGAGTCTCCCAGATGGTTTGTTCATTGCATTGCCTCCATTCACGGTTAGAGCTCCCACCGGCTTCGTCTCGTCGTTCGGAGTCCGTTTGACGCGCATCAATCGACTGCCCAAACCGTTCGGCAAGTGCGTGCCGGAGGGCAAAGCGGAAGGAAATCTGTACGAGGGGTTCAAGTACTCGCTGGAAGGCTGCTATCGGAGCTGTCTGCAAGAACAGGCTCTCAAGGAATGCAATTGCGGTGATCCTCGCTTTCCGGTGCTCGGCACCGCTCGTCATTGCCAAGTGTTCGATCCAGTTGCTCGTGAGTTCCTTCTTTATTGACCGATCATCGGAGCGACGAGTTTAGGGCGTTGTCTTGAAGGAATCACCGCTCGATTGGGGAAGCACGAGGCACAAATCGAGCAGCTTGAATGCCACTGCGAACAGCCGTGTCAACAGCCCTCCTACACGGTCTCCTACTCGTGCTCCAACTGGCCGAGCGAATCCCTGAACATCAGCGTCGGCAAGTGCGAGGCGTCACCGGAAGAATGCAACGAATATTACAAGTGAAGAAGCGGCCTTTTACTTCGCCATTTGAATTAAATTGCAGAGAGAACGGAGCAATGATTGAGGTCTTCTTCGAGGCGCTGAATTTCGAGGTCCTTTCGGAGACGGAGGCCTACGGAGTGGGTTCACTACTCACAAACCCAACAATTCTCTTCTTTCAGCTCGTCAAAATGATGGCAGATCTCGGCGGTCAATTGGGCCTTTGGAGTGGAATGTCGGCGATGTCATGCATCGAGTTCGTGTTTTTGTTCTTGGAGATTGTCGTCATGAGTATTCGTCAGTATGTGAGGAACAGATAGTGAGTGGGGATAAACAGTTCAAGGCCCGCGCAGTTGCTCCCTTTCCTTACCCCACAGCGCTCAGCAAGGAAACGAATACAAGAAGGAACAAACATCGCGAGGACCAACGAGAGGCGAATTGAAAGCACAAATTAGTTGAATAAAACAATCGGAATTAAACGAGACCGAAAACACCCGCCCAAAGCGACTGCTGCGAGGCGGGAATGTCCGTCGGGTCGCCGGGAGCACGCGCGGCCTCAATTGTTCTTGATTAATGGTCGTGTGCGGGATTAAATAGATATGCAGTCTAATGGACGTCCTCGTCGCCCCACTCCGGCCATTACCGCGCGACGGCATTCACGAACAACGGGGCCTCAAAAGTGACATTTCGGGGGCGGAGCGTGAGGCCAAATAGCTGAGCATTGTAATTACTTTGGCCGGAGCATGACCACTTGCTTTTCGTTTTAATCATCCACTCGGGCGAGTCATCTTCGGTTTCTTTAGAGAGCCACGTGGCGTTTGTGTTCTTGGAATTTGTCATAGCGCGATTTCTCTGGAATATTTACGCCACGCTTACGATTATTAGTCACGCTTTTTTTTTTAGTGTCCAGATGGCAGCAAAAGACGTAGAGAAAAAGAGGGCGAAGTTCGGAGTGAATTCGCTGCTCGCTTCTGTCCAGTCCGTCTGCCCCGACCACGACGATCGAACGGAAAGAATCCCAGCCGCCGATGGGAGGTCGCTGGACGAATGGAGCGATCAAGAGGACGAAGCGGTGGAGAAGTCGGACCGCAGCGATGAGATGAGCTTCCCGTGGTCAACCCTCTTTCGTCCTTTCGCTTCCCACCCGCCTTCGCTCTCGAACCGAAACGCCACGGCCATCCCTACCAATCACGAGCACCGCCCGCCCACAAGAAACCCCGCACTTCGTTCACCAAATCCCAATTGGCCATTCTGGAGGCCCGCTTTCGCGATCAAAAATACCTCGCATCAATGGAGCGGGCACTGCTGGCCAGTCAGCTGGACATGAGCGACGCCCAGGTGAAGTGCTGGTTTCAGAATCGACGAACGAAATGGTAAGCCGACTATCTGAACCCCACTTTTGATCGCTCCAACGTTTAGGCGACGCCAAGAAGCGGAGGCTCGTGAGTACGAGGCGAAGAACGTCGTGCGGATGTTCACAACGCTGAACAAACAACTCAATCAGTTCTAATTATCTCTGTCTTTTTTTCTCGGCTACGAACGAACTGGATAAACGAGAAGTGCTTCGAACAAAGTGAATTGAGATCGTGTATTAAAGTGTAAATAGAAGAAGGACGCCTGTACAAGAACTGCGGTCAATGAAGACTACCGAATTTGAACATTTGGGGCGGCATGTACGAGTACTGAAAACAGTGGGTTCAATTGAAGACAAGCAAGTTCACCCTCGTCGCCTACCTGATTCGAGAAGGCCAGCTGAGTGGTCATTTGAAGGGTGACGTCTTGGTCGATCCGCTTGCTGAACGAAACAAATCGGTGAAGACCATTGGCTCGCTGTTTACCATTTGTAGCGACGATTTTGGAACCAGATCTTGATTTGCGTCGGAGTCAAGCCCAGAGTGGCGGCCAGGTGGTCCCGTTCGGCTGCACTCACGTACTTCTGGTCCTTGAATCGTTCTTCCAATTGGGCGACCTGAAACAAACAAAGAGAGGTAGAAGAATGCAGTTAAGACCGCTCACCTGCTCGTTCGTGAACAAAACGCGCGGACGGCGGCGATTCTGCTGGCGACGCAACTGGATCGGCTCTTGCTCTTCCGTTTCAATGGCATCTTCAGGAAAATTAGTGGATCAACGGCAAGCACTCGGCGACTGACGTACCGAAAAGCGCGCGGAACTGCGGGCATTGAGTGGGAAGAGGCCGGGTTCGGTCTCCAGTTGATCCGATTGGTCCGAACTGCTGGGCGAGCTCTTGACCAAGGCGGCCACCGAGCTGAACGGAGAAGAAGAGACGGCCGATCGACTCGAAGGGATCGGTTTCGATCCTTCCATCAGCTTCTCTTGCTTTCAGCTTCGGATCGGTGGCAAACGAAAGAAGAGGAGAGAACGGGAACTCTCGTTTCGTCGAGCTCGTCTTCGAATTCGAGGAGCCGAGGCCGTAGAAGAACGGAAGGAGATGATTCTCGTTGTCCGCCTTGAACGAGAACGGATTGCCCGCCGAGTCGCCGTTCGATTTCGCTTTGCGGAAGAGGTGGACATGGCGGAAGGTCGGAAGCGGTGGGCTGCAATCAAGAAGCTTTAGACGAGCAATAAAATTTAACTCAAGTAAACGCCGAGTCACAGTAACCTCAAAAGCAAATCAGATACAAACTTCAAGTTGGTAAGCGGTCATCTACTAAACGAATGATGATTGAGAGGACCCGCAGCTTTCGACGAGCGCAAAGCCGCCGACAGCCGAAAGAAGAAGCGACTGCCGCACTCGACGGGCCCCAAAAGGCGGCCAATAAATCAGGCCCCAAGAACAAAACAGACCACCGTACTCCACTCGTTCGCCCGCCCCGAAACGGAGGGCGGCGATTGCGGACGTTTGCGCGCACTTGAGAAATTCGAGCCTCCGCTTCCGCCCGCCGTCGACGCTTCCAGGCGGGCGGGATGGGCGATGGCGGGAAGTGGGAATGCCGCACCTTCCCACTCTCCGCCAATCCACAAACGAAACACACACTCGAGGAGTAATCGTCGTCGAGCAACACACGCGCTGCTTAAATTTCCCTCCTCGGCCATCAATTAGCCGCGTGCGCAAATTGAAGAACTTAAATCGAAGCAAGAAAGGCGGATTGAAGTTTGATATCCGCACGAATGTCGTCGGTTGGAGCTGGAATCGTCATCAAGGCGCCTAATTGTGTGAAGGACTTGCAACGAAGCGCTCGGGATTCTTCCATTTGATCACTCAAATCCAAAGCTGCAAGCTTTGATTGGGGGAGATGCCGTCACTTCAATCGTTCATAACTCGCACGTACAAACACCCGTGATGTGCAGGGTGTTCCGCTTTCGGGAATCGCGGCACGATCGGATTACACAAGGACGCCCTCTTCACATAAATGAGCGGCATAAAGTGGTCCTCAAATGCGCAATTCATTTAGCCGCTCTGTTCTCGTCGGCCGCCTTCTTCAAGCGGGACGGAAGCGTTTGAAGAAATTTTGAGTGCAATCAGCCGCTCTCTTGGCGCATCCGGCACTCCTTTCGGCCGGCATTCCTATTGGATTACCGCCCCGTATTCCGCACATCCACTCATCCCAAACATGAGCTGAACAGAACTGTTGTCTGTGAATCAAACATCTCTGCAAAGTTGTTGATCATTGCGAGCATTGATAAGAAAAATTCGCTCCGTTTCCAGACTGTTTTTCAATAAACAAACCGTTCGTTTCGACTGCCTCCAACTCTGCACTCCCGTTCGCCCATCCTTTTTCGCTGCAAATCGGAACGTCATTGACGCCGTTCCAAATCAAACATCGCCGGGCGGCCGGGTGTGTGGAAAAACGGTCAACATGTTTTCGTTTGCGACATTCAGCAACCGAATTTCAACTCCTTCGAATTCCACTGGAAGATTGGAAAGCAATAGAAGAGATTGCGGAGAAACAGTCGATCTATAACGAGCAACATTGATCACTTGTTGCCTGCTCGCTAGAGCAACCGAAACGTCGCCAAGTGGGGTGTTTTTTGAAGATCATTACGTCCGCATTTCGTCGCCGAACTCCAGCCCGCAGCCGAGCGGAGCGAGAGGATCGTGCAAACCACATGCACGGGAGCCCCAAGGACGGCGCGTGTGTTTCGTTGAAAGCCGCGGAGGGCGGAGGAGTCGGGAGACGAGCGGGGAGAACCCCAACCTCCGCCCGATCGGTCCTCATAAACAGGCGTAGAAGAAGCGTTCTTTGATCTCCGAATATGGGCGGTCTGTTGATTGAAACCTTTGGCTAATTGACTCCCTCGCCTCGTCTTCTGTACATTTGAGCACGGCGAGGAACGAGCGGCCGCCTTCACATGTTCTGCACATTTCGCCCGCCCGCCCCCCTCGTTGGTGTTCGATAACCGAGCACAAAGAAGGCGTGTGCACACACCTGCAACAAACTCGAGCTGGAGAAACCTTGATCGTCTGCGAACATCAGGAATCACGACGATCAATGCGTGCGGGGAGGAGTCCAACCGCAATTAGCAACAAAGATCGTTTTACTTTTAAAGAACGGAATCCGCTCGTCAATAACCGCTGCCTGCTTGCGATCTCTCGCCCGCAGGAGAACGATTTCTTCGATCGTCCGAAAATAACCGCCTCTGCCGTCGTGCACGTGTTCGTGCTTCCGATCACACTCCCTTCTGACCCACTTGGGGGTTCCGTCCCATCCGAGCGCGGTACAAAAGTCGCCCGCGAATGTCCGAAAGCATCGACCAACTACGACGTTTGTTTGCGCGACCGGCTTTGTCGCGGAAATGAGGCCGCGGGTTGATCTTTTTTGATCTTTACGCTCGTTGATAAGCCCAGCCCCCGCCCCCGCCTACTCAAAAGAGATCACTCGAAGACGATCGATGGTCATCGTGGGGGTTTCCCGATCGCGTGTCCGGTTGGCGGAGAGAAGGGGGACGCTCGTAAATGGTGGTTATTTTAGGGGCTCCCACTCGTTCGGGTGATCAATTGAGATCAGTGGGTTGGGGGATCTCCAGTTTGTCGGTCATCGTTCTCAAGCGATACGCACCTCTGGTTTCTTCTGATCATTGCTGTCAGTTTAAAGGGCAGTCGTTCGTCGGTCTTTCCTTCAATAAAGTGTTCAAACACGTGCATTGAACGCCCTTTACATCACGCTGATTGAGGTTCGGGGAGAACGGGGGCTTTCGAAATGCTTGCGGACATCTGAGGGCGGGGATCGGCGGGTTTTCCTCTCCTTCTCCTCATTCGTGGCGATCCTTGCTCGAATTACGTCAATGAGCTCGGAGGGCGAACATGTGCGGCTTATTAGTTCTTCCTCCTCATATCAACTCGGGTGTTTTCGCCTCTTCCCACTTGTCGCCGCCGCCCGTTCGTCGCGCAGTAAACCGGATGGCTGCCGCCCGCCATCTTGCCTGTGGTCAGCGGTTTTTACTCCGCTTTCACGGCGGCGGACGTCTCCAATCGACGCGCGCGCCGCCGACCCCTCCGGTCGGCGGTTATCACTCGGAAATGAAAAGTAACCGCCGCTCGTCGTCCGACCGCGCGCTTCGTCAAAATTGCCGCCGGTAATAAGCGAGCGGGTGGGCGAGCGAGGAGATCGGGCGACCGAAATTCCGCCCGCTTCGATCGATGCCGCCGATGCCCGCAGCTTATCAACGGCGAGCTTGTTTTTTCGTACCTCTGTTATCAACGGCTGACCGACGGAAGGCGGCGAAACAGTTCGAGTTTGCGGTCACTCCTGTTTGCTCCTCGTTCCGCCCGTTCGACCACCACCGGTCGCTTTCGAACGCCAACCCATTCGGTCTGCTTTTCGAATTTGCCTCGTAATACGAGGGTTCTCTTTGGGGTCTCTCCTTGTCGTGAAGCGCGTCCTTTCTTCCATTTCACGGTTCCTTATTCATTCGAATTGAATTCCAGCACCCGAAAAGAAGTTCGAAGATGCACGTCACGAAGCGATCCTTCCGCGCCATCCGCCACGTGGTCCAAGTGCGCCGCGCGTCGTGTGTTGTGCCGAAGGAGGCGGCCAACCTCGTCATCAAGGAGAACGACAGCGTCGCCATGGCCAACGTCGGGCTGACGGCGGTGCGCGACCAGAACGGCGCCATCGACACCTCGAACATCCGCTACCACCACCTGACGCTGAACAAGCGCGAGGACCTGAAGAAGGCCCAACGGATCGTCGTCAAGATGGGCAGTGCGGTCATCACTCGCGACGACGAGTGCGGTCTCGCGCTCGGACGTCTGGCGTCGATCGTCGAGCAGGTGAGTGTGGGGAGAAAAGGCTCAAACTGGTTTGATTGATGGCCGGGGCAAAAGTGTTTTCTTGAAACAGTTTGTTTTTGCTGAAAAAGTAGGGCGGCAATCACGACGTACTTTGGACCTCGGGGCTTTCGCTCGCCGTCTGTAGACTTTTGGTCTTGCGGCCGAACAAATTTACAGCGAGAAGAAACAACACTCGTCAATTGATAAACGGGGGAAACAAAGTGGGCATGTCACGACTTCTGACAGCAGGAGATCATGTGTACCCTTTTGAATTGGTTGCATGGTACAAAGAACGCCGTTCTTATCTCTTTTTGGCTCTCCGTTCCATGCATCAAACGGCTGTTCACTGGCGAATGTAAACAACAACAAAAGACAAGCGAGAATGTTTCTGCAAATTCGAAATTGTTTAGCAAGCGGTTAAACCAAAAAGATTCGCTCAAATGAATCCAAGACAACATCCTCATCCAACGGGAATGATTGCAGGTCTCCGAATTGCAACAAAGCGGCCGCCAAATGCTGATCGTCTCGTCGGGAGCGGTGGCGTTCGGGCGGCAGAAGCTGCGGCAAGAGCTGGTGATGAGCATGTCGATGAGACAGACGCTGCGCGGACCGGCCGGCCTGAACACGGACAAGCGGGCGTGTGCCGCGTCGGGGATGCCCGGACTGATGAGTCTCTACGAACAGCTCTTCCAACAATACGGCATCACCGTGGCTCAAGTGAGTGAAGAACAGAAGAAAGCGGTAATGAACCAAACGAATCTGCAGGTTCTCCTCACGAAGCCGGACATCGACGATCCTCAACGCCGCCGAAACCTTCAAGCCACAATTGACAGTCTCCTCCATTTGAACATCATTCCAATCATCAACGCCAACGATGCCGTCGCCCCCGATCCGAAGTTGAACATGGTGAGACGAGAGATGGCCCCATTCATTTCATCCTTCTCTTCTGTTCCAGCACATCAGCGACAACGACTCGTTGGCGGCCCGTTTGAGCACGGAAATCCAAGCAGATCTCATGATTATCCTCTCGAACGTGAACGGCGTGTACACGGGCCCGCCGGACATGGAAGGATCTCGTCTGTTGCACGCGTACTGCCCGTCCGAGAGCGCGAGCGTCGTGTTCGGCGCCAACTCCAAGTTCGGAACGGGCGGCATGGAGAGCAAGGTGACGGCGTGCGTGAAGGCCCTCGAACAGGGCGTGGCCACGGTGATCACGAACGGGATGGAGCACAACGCCATCACGTCGGTGGTGCAGGGCAAGAAAGTGGGCACCATGTTCTGCAACACCAGCCGCTACGAGGGGCCGCCGATCGAGGAGATTGCCGCCAAGAGTGCGTTCTCCACTCATCCATTCTTCTAACGAGCACTCCGTTGTTTAGCCAAAGAGAGCGGTCGATTGTTGCAAAACCTGAGCAACGAGCAACGCGCCAACATGGTCCGTCACATGGCCGAGCTGCTGATGGCGCGCGAGAACGAGATCATCGAGGCGAATCGATTGGATCTGCACAACGCCAAAGGAGCGGGTACGTTGCTTCGAATCCACTACTCTTTACCGATTTGTTCTCTGCTTTCAGCCGTGGAGTCCGCCCTGCTCAGTCGCCTCAAACTGAACAAGTCGAAGCTCCTCGACCTGCACGCCGGCCTGAACATGATCGCCGACTCGGCCACGTCGCTCATCGGACGAGTGATCCGACGGACGAAGATCGCCGAGAACCTCTTCCTCGAGCAAACGACCGTCCCCATCGGATCTCCTGCTGGTCATCTTCGAGAGCCGCCCCGACTGCTTGCCTCAAGTACGTTTCTTACTAATTTTACAGAATAATCGACTGTTGTTCAGGTCGCCGGACTGGCCATGGCGAGCGGCAACTCGCTGCTGTTGAAGGGCGGGCGCGAGGCCGAAGAGAGCAACAAGATCCTGCACTCGATCGTCCAGGAAGCTCTCGGAACTCACGGCTACGAGCTGCGAGACGCCGTCACGCTGGTTCGTTCGCGCGAAGACGTCGCCGAGCTGCTCCAACTGCGAGGTTCGTTTTCCATTGAAAAGGCCGAGTGCATGGAATGTCGCTTCAGAATTCGTCGACCTGGTCATTCCTCGCGGCTCGTCGGAAATGGTTCGTAAGATGCAAGAGCAAAGCCAAGGAATCCCCGTGCTGGGACATGCCGAGGGAGTGTGCCACGTGTACATCGACCGGGAGTGCGACGAGAAGATGGCCATCGACATCGTGCGCGACTCCAAGTGCGACTACCCGGCTGCCTGCAACGCGGTGGAGACGATCTTGGTGCACCGCGACCACCTGAACAGCCGCTTCTTCGACGCGCTCTGCGGAATGTTGAAGAGCGAGAACGTAAAGCTGCACGCCGGACCGAAGCTTCAGGTTTGCCGAGAATCCAGGAGATTCAATCACAAAGAAAGATTCGTTTCAGTCGCTGCTCAAGTTCGGACCTCCGGCGGCGGAGTCGTTGAAGTACGAGTACGGACGGCTGGAGGTCACGCTGGAGGTGGTGGACAACGTGGACGAGGCCGTCGCGCACATCATTCGCTACGGAAGCGGGCACACCGAGAGCATCGTGACGACCAACAGTAGGCGGTTGACCTGAGACTGCAAAAATTGTCCTCGTTCTTTGCAGACAAAACGGCCGAGCACTTCCTCCACCAAGTGGACAGCGCGTGCGTCTTCCACAACTCCAGCACCCGCTTCGCTGACGGCTATCGTTTTGGATTGGGTACGTAGAGAATAAGCAAGGCTGTTTTACGATTGTTCTTCTAGGCGCCGAAGTCGGGATCTCCACCGGCCGCATTCACGCCCGTGGACCGGTCGGAGTGGAGGGCCTGCTCACGACCAAGTGGCTGCTGCGCGGCGAGGGACACACCGTCCAGCAGTTCAAGAACGGAGGCATCTACCACTACCTGCACGAGGCGCTGGACGTCGGCCCGCACCCCCACCAGAACTCGCCGGCCGTCGCGGAGCCGCTGGTCGCAAAGAACTAATTCCTCTGCCTTGTGTCCATGATCCTTCCTTTTCTTCCTTATTTTCCTACTTTCCTGATTATTTCCTACCCTTTTGTACGATACACACGCCTTTTATTTGGTCGAATAAACACTCCACGGAATCCAACTGGTCTTCCACGAATACGCGAACGAAACAAGCGAGATGCAAGTGTTCGCGTGTTTGATTTACAACAACCTCGCCGCTCAATCCTTCCGCACCACTGGTTTCATTCAACCCGTCTTCCGTTGACCCTTCTGCCTTCTGTTGCTCGTGTCTTCGGAAGGGCCAAAGACGGAGAGGTCGAAGGAACAAAAGCGGAGAGCGGGGGTTTGTTCGTCTTTTTCGTTCCCGAAACCCGGCGGAGTGCGTGAGCTTGCGGGCCGGAAAGAAACGAACGAACGGCATTCGTTTGCCGCACTCCGCTTTCTGTTGCTCATTTCGGGGCCGCAGGATGGACGTTCACAACAACAAACAACAACAGCAACGGCTTGAAGAGGCCACAAGTTGAAAGTGATAAGATGCCCGGCTCTCCGTTCTTCTCGTCGGCCCTCCGCAAACTCCCCGCCCGACGGCCAAAAGAAGAAGCCGCGTCTTTCGGCTTTCGCGGGCCGCTCGAAGCAACTTGCTGCTCATCTCGCCGCTCCACAAAAAAGACGCGCGCGCGCTTCCAGCCCCCGGAAGACCAATTTGCCGCGTGAAAACTTGCGGAAAGGAGTTTGGGTTTCAAACCGCTTCCTCATTCGACCACCACTTTGTTTCGCGTCCGGGCCATTCGATGGCCGAATAGTTTCGGTTGAACGAACTGCTCTTCCATTCGGTAGAACGTTCGTATTTTGCGGCATTAAAAGAACTTTCTTCAATTCATTTTCCGTCTTAAAAGAACGTTTCTCACGCCCCCCGTCCATAACTTCTCGATTGTTGTGTCCCGTTGGGCACTTCTTTTGTTCGTGCCCGCCTTGTCCTGGAATTTCCGCTTCGAATCGGGGCCGGTCGTCGAGGCGCGTCCTCAATTGCGTGTCGTCGTCGTCTTTAATTTGTCGTCCGCCGCTTCGTCTTCCTGCCCGCTCTGTTGGCCGTTTTTGTTGTGCCCACGACGACGTTTCCCGCGTCCTTTCTTCGCCGGGGATTGCGGTTCGGAATGGTGGGAGATTAGCGGTGCGTGTTCCTCTTCGTTCTTTTCGACACTCGCCTACGTTCTTTAATTGGCTTCGAAGTGAGCAATTCGGGGCGATCGAGTTAATTAATCTCATATTTCCCTTCCTATTGACTCCTTTTCGATCCTGCCTTTCCTTGCATTTGTTTTGTATTCGAAGCGTAAAGACTTTCAGGCGGATTAATGAGTGGGTTGAACAGGAAGGCGGGCGAAGGGCGCGAGTTCGGTGCGCATCGGCGGGGCGGCTGCGCGATTCGGATGCGGGAGTTGCGGACATCGTCGACTCGTGTTCCCGCCTTTCACTTATCGTTTTGATCTTGATCCTAATTGAGCGACGATTCGGGTTGTTGCCTGTCCAGATTTTGATGTTCCGAGATCGAGAAGAGCGGATTAGTGGGTCGTGATCTCCGCTTCGATCCCGCCGACCTTCCTCCCGCATGCAATCGAATTCGTCTGCTATTTGCCCTTTTTGCGGGGCCGAAATCGAATGAATGTTGAAGTGGATTGCGTGTCCACGCGTCTTCGTTGAATGGGGCCAAAGAATGGGGGGAGGGATGAAACGGCCGTCCACTCGCTCAATGGGGAATAATTCGGAATCCCTTTGACGTTGTGTCAACTTCTTCGATTGCGCGCGCGCCTATCGGTTTACCTTCGGCTCTTCTCGTCCTCTTGTCCCGCTCTTCTCCTCGGCCATTCGTGCGGCTTTCGGCCCCCGGCGACGGTCATTCACGCTCGAAGTTCTCGAGTGTAACGCGAGCGAGTGGCGGGCGGCGGCACGTGATCCAAAAGTGTGACGGCTCATTCGGCAAACGTCTTCAAGGGCCCAATGAACTGTCCGCTTGGGGTCTTTGGGAGTAACAATTGAAAGCAGAAGGTGCTTTCAGCGGCCTATGAGGTCCTAAATGACCATTTCGCTAACTGCTTCTGTTCTGCCGCATTCGTCTGCAGCGAGAATTGGCCACTTGGGGGTCGTGCCGTCCGTGGCACCTAATTCGACCGAACTGGGTTGTCGCGTACCCGTTTCGGCTTGTATTTCATCAAAAATCTAACCGGTTCGATGTGATCCGCCTGTCCAACCAAACAAAAACAAACTCTCCCGCTATGCGGCCGCTTTGAACTCTCGCGCGAGGTCAACGGAGGGGCGGATGCGGGCAGATTTGGCGGAGCTCGAGCCTCCAAGTCGGGGCACCAGTCGAAGGCGCGGATGTTTAGCCGCGAAATGCACGTTGCGCGTTTGGCGGAAGCGGAAGGATAATGCTTGATCCCCATTCGACTCGCACGCACTCCGCTCCCGCTCGTCCGCCTCTTTGCCACTTGCGGCGGGCCGGTTTCGGGAAAACGGTTGCGCATTTTGTTGCCGCTTCTGCCGCAAACTCCCGCCAAACACCGGCGGCCGACAAAGAGCGCAAGACGGCGGTGACGATGGACTGCTGGGCCGCTCCAAGAGGCGCCTCGAGTCGCCGCTTTCGGTCGGTCAGTGACCGTTTAGCCTTCGATTCGTGTTCGTTGCCGCACGAGAGCGGCGCGGGACGGTCATCCGCGGCGCGCGCGCGCGTATTGTCCCACGCATCCAAGTACCGCCTTCCCGGCCGCCCGCTCGCTCGGCTGTCCACTCGGTCAGTCAAAAAGTCAAGCGGCCGCCCACGAATGTCCGAATCGTCCCGTCAATTTGTTGTCCGTTTTATTTGGCATGTGCGCATCAGCCGGTCGAGCGGGCGGATCTGTTGCAAGCCCGAAGGGCGTGATCCGAACAGTGAATTCGTATGCGAGTTTGTTCATGCGCTTTCTGAGACGTTCGTGTGTTCGAGCCATCACCTCGTGTTTTCGGCCCAATCCATCACTCATCTTTGCATTGTTTCCAGCTTTCTCTCCGTCCTTCCCGAGCACAATGAACTCCTGGCGGTTCATTTGTGTTCTAGCCGCATTTCTGGTCGGCATTTCCGGTAAGTTTTTTCCAATCAAATGTCGAAGCAATACGTGTAAGGGAAGGAATTCGGCGTGTTACCGCCTTTCTTTTGTAATCGACCGCCTATTTGCTCATCATTAGGCATTCCGATCGCACGCATTTTCTCACGATCTCCGCCTTTCGCTTCTCGGCATTCGTTTATTGTACGCGGCCGATTCATCAAACGAAAGATGCCGACCCAGAACCTGCCGCCTGGTATTTGGCCTCGCAAAGGTTGAAGGTCGAAGAAGGTGTGAATTCCAATTACTCTTAAAAAAAGGCAAAAAAAAAAATCAATGAGATCTTCGAGAACCTGTTGAACGGAAACGATTGTCTTAATTCCTTACCTTCTCGTTTGTTTACTCATGTTTCACACGCGAATATTCCGCCAATTTGGGGCCGCCGCAAGACAAACGAGCGGTTCCGCTTGGCGAATTTTGCCGCACGCCGCGCAGATGTTCCGCTCGTTTCGCTTCTTCGCGGGCATTCGATTCGTTTTACCTTTGCGTTCGGCCCTTTTGTTCCCGAGCTGCAGGTTGGAGGGAAAACAAAACGAATGGCCACGAGTGAATGCGGACGAGGGTCGAGAGGCCCGTCCGACTGCCTCCTTTGCTGCGGTTTCCGCTCCAATTAGCCGGATTTTCTCCCCCAAAAGGTTGAACGGAGCACGCGATAATTCGCCGGTTGCTGGGGTCACGCGCAGTTTACCTCCTAATGAGCAGTTCGGCGGGTTCCTGATCTTCGAATCTCATTTTGGACCTCCAAAACACCAACAAACAATGAAGAATATTGAACGACGGCAATTCAAACGCTGGACGTCTTGCAGGCGTCTCAGCGGGCGTTCACCTCGAAAGCGATGCCGTGGACGGGTTCTACGATGCGGTCGAAGATCGAAGCTTCCGGCTCACGTGCAAAAGCGACGAGCCGGCGGGGACGAGTCAAGAACTTCGATGGTACACGTCCACCGGCCAGCTGATCGACTCCTCTTCCATCAGGTACGCTCACAAGCAGAGAGGCAGTCAACTGAGCATTCCATTGTGTTCCAGTAGCTTCACGATCTCCGGAGCGACGAGGCACGGGCACGCGAAGAAGACGCTCGTGTTCATGCACATTCGACCGCACGACGAAGGCCAGTACTACTGCAAGCTGTTTCGACCAGGGAGTTCTCGTGCAGCAAGTGGAGGCCGCCATTCGTGTTCACAGTTCGTTTCGAATTCACTTCAACATCCACGATCAACATCTTTGTTTGCAGAAGGAATCATTTGGAACAGCAACCAGACGGTCTACGGCGGCCAAGTGGGCGATCAGCTGACCATCGACTGCTCGGTGAAGTCGGAGCAAACGGTCATGGTCGAGGCGATGGACAACGAGGACAACCCGCTGGAGAACTCGCCCCTCTTCGACTTCATTCGATCCAACGACGAGTACACGGCCCCAAAGCTGACCGACGACTACCAGGGCGCCCGCATTCGCTGCTTGGCGTTCATCAAGCTGGCGAACAAGGTGGACGCTCAGCTGGCCCGAACGATCCACATCGAAGTGTGGAAGGCGCCCGACTTCGGGGCCAGCGAGCAGGAGATCTACGGGATCGAAGACCAAGAGACGACTCTCCGATGCCGCGTGCAGCACTCCGTTCCGCCGGTCGTCAAATTCGAGTTCCTGTCTTGGACGGCGAAGTGCTGGAGACGGACGAGAACCGAGTGCTTGAAGACCTACCTCGACGAGCAGTACGCGGAAATGAAGATTCGGAAGCTGAAAGAAGAGGACTTCAACACGTACACCTGCCGCGCCCACAACGGAAAGATGAGCAACGATTTGAAGTTGAAGCTCATGGAGGCCTGTAGGAGGATCGAACTGATTGGCGTTGTCAAATCTAATTGCCTTCCTCTTTTGCAGCACCTCCCGCCCAACCGAAAGTCGCCTACTTGGGCAACACGAACGGGACGACCACGTGGCAGATCTACGACGACGAGGATCAAGAGCCGCCGGTCATCGCGTACTCCGTGCGCTACGCCATCCGTCGAGAGGCCCAGCATTTGAATCAACAACACAACTTCGTGAGTCATTCGTTGCGTCGAGAAGTGTTCACTTCGTTCCGTTTGCAGAAGCCGGCGGACGAGACGGCGCGCGAGTGGATTCGAAGCAATCAGCACGCCTCGTCGGAAGTGATCCTGCCCAAAAGTAGCGTCCACAAACTCTTCCGTTCATTCATTCATTGATTTCAGCATCCGACGGCCTGTACACGATTCGCGACCTCCGCAACAGCGAGTACGTGTTCGAGTTCTCGGCGCGCAACGAAGCGGGCATCGGGGACCCGATCTACGTGAATGCGGACCTGAAGCAGGAACTCTCGCTGCCGCTTTCCTCGTCCTCCTCTTCTCCCCACCATTCCACTCGTCCTCGTCGCCCTTCTGATCATTTCGACGTTCGTCGGATGCCTGTTCTAGTTTGCTGCGCATCCAATTCGAATGTCAACACAACATACGGGATTCTTTCGTTTGCTTACTGCATATTCCTCTTCTTTACCATCGATCTTCTCTTTCCATCCTCTTCCTTGTCCAGAAATCACTCATCCTCGCATTTGTCCACCCACTCTTCCGCCCATCCTTCCTCCGTTCCGTCTTCTCGTTAACTGTGAGCATTCGTGCACTTCGAACTTCGAATAAATTCCTTTGATTCGCCGGGCCGAAAGAACATAATCGAATGCGAAGGGCGGCGTGAACTCGTTTCGGCGGGGAATCCCTCGAGCGACTGGCGGCAAGAAGAATGCGGGAGGTTTGGTCGCGAATCGTTCAGGACGCGAGGCTCCGCCGTCTGTTTGCACGCCTGGTTTTTGCATCGAATCAAGCGCGCCGCGGGCCCACGTATCGTGCAGGAAGTGTGCAGGAAGTGGGAAGTGTTGAGTTCTTCTCGCCCCTCCGCCGGGCTTTGAACCGGGCGGGAGTTTGATCGGCGTTTATCAATTCCAGCGACGAGTGTTTGGATTTTGTTTCTGTTTGCAGGCGAGGAATGCGGGGATGGCTCGTGATAAGCGGGCCTTCAGGCGGGATTGTTTTTCGTACAGCCCACACGTAATCTTCTCTTCGTTTCCTGATTGACTTCTAATCGTCTTCCGGCTTCGAGAGATCGCCGGTCGGGCCGGGAACACGCCCTTCACACTTCCATTTGTTTGTCCAATGAAACGGCCGTGTGAAAAGTGGATGGATGGAACGAAAACTCTTCGTTTTTATTACGCAAACAAAATCAACTCACTCGCCGTCCGATTTGCGTTGATCAAACACGCATGGAAATGATCGCCGCCGTCACACGCACTTGTTTTCTTTTCCACGCCGCGCCCCCGGGCCGCTCCGCTTTCTTGACGTCTGCGCGACGGATCGTGAAATTCGGCGCAAATATGAACGAAAGGAAGACGAGTGCGTGCAGACGGAATGACGCTTCGAAAAACTTCGACAAAGAAGAAAGTGGGAATGAAGACGGGTCGTTTGGTTTGCTGTTGACCATGAAGTGGGAGGTTTGTTGCCAACTTCGTCCATCACTGTCTTGTGATCTTTATCGCTAGCTTTGTGTTTGCCAATTACTTTCCCGTGGATTCGTGTGTGAAGCCCGGAGCTCGCGTTTTCGTTTGCAAACGGCCGCAGCAAGCAGGAAACTGCGTTTGTGACTCCAAAGCGAGGGCCGCGATTATAAGCCGGCGCTAATCCGCGAATGCAATCGGCGGGGTCTCGACAGTCTTTACGCGTTTCTTCCACTCATTCGCCCCAATTCCTGCTGCAATTTGTATCGTGCGTGTTCCCGGCTGGCTTCACGGTTAGCCGAGAGAAGTCGTCCCTTTCCGAAAGTTCGCCGTTGATTGCGAGGAATTCGATCTTCACGCCTCCAATTGCACTTTCTTTCTTTCTTCTTCTTCTTGGCGTGCACGCGCGGGGTGGTCTCCACTTTCGGCCATTTCGGGCCTTCGAATCGTGCGTGTGGATCCCGTTTCTTCTGTTTGTTTCGACGGACAAAAGCGGCACAATCACGCAATTTCAACACGTTGCCCGCAGTTCGCGGCGAACGATCCGCCTATCTTCGGCGGCCGGTTCTGTTTGCTGTTATGCTCGCTGCAGGAATGGGGCGTTTTGCCCAAATATTTGAGCGAAAATTGAAAAAAGCGAAACGAGGCCTCGAGCACGAGGTGAAGAAGCGACGGCAAAAAGACGAGCAAGAGGGCAGCAGGAGGAGGAAGCGGACGGCATCCAATAGCCGGCTGGACGGGCCGCCGGGCGGGAGGACGACCTCCGAGTTGCCCGCCGACGTCAATTTCGGCCGCCGCCGGCGGGGACGGCAGACGAGTTGAAAGGCGGCGAATTGCGGGGCTTTCTCCTCTCATCTTTATTCGCGGTTTCGGCGTGTTTTTCGTCCCGAAATTTTGTCCTCGCTGTCTGTTGGACACGACGTGTGAGGGAGCGGAAGGAAGAAGACGCTCGAGCAACTCGCAGCCAGCCGGGCTTTCCGCCTCCCGCCTCGGCCCCGTTCATTCGCCTCCTTGGCTCCGTATTTTCGCCTCACTTTTTCCAACCTTTCACTTTCTTTTTCATTGGGTGTGAAGTGGAAGGAGGGCGAGAAGGCGGGCGCATAATTCCGCTCGTTGGGTTCAACGCGTGGCAAAAATCAGGCGCCCCGCTGGCCACTTCTTTCGTGTTTCCCGCTAATTGGATCGTCTTTTCGCTCTCGTTTGTAGCCGGCCGTCTTTTCATCCCCGCTGATTCCCACACCACAATGGGAGGTCGTCGGGCCTTCTTCTCTGGTGGATTAGTCTTGCTTTACGGCAGACACGTGCTCTTTCACACGCGAATTGAATCTCTCCGGCCGTAATCTGTTCTTTCCATCGACCGGAACCTTTTCCCTTTCGTTACAACGACCGTTTCCGGTCCCTCATCGAAGTTCACAAGTTTGTGATTCATCGAGCATTTGTTTATTTTAACGTTCTTCCGCTTTTTCGTCCATTCGCCCTGCAATCGAATAAGAGCAGCGGTCCTTGACGCCTCGCAAAGGTCAGCGCGAACGCGCTCGGGCGTCTTTCCGCGCGTCCACTCGCCCGCTTTCGGCACTCGGCGACCACACGCATCGCTTAACGAGAACGAGGGGGTTTTTGCTTGCTGTAAATTCGAGTACCGTCGTCTTTCATTCGGTAGTTTCGTGGGTAACCAGCTTCAGAAAAATACGCAGAATCGACCTGCAACAAGAACCCATCGAAAAAGCGCGTATCTGCAGATACCAACGCGATTTTTCCTCATTTCACCTTCTTATTTACTCGTTCTTGCCCTCTATGTCGTTCTTTTGTGATTACTAGCTGTGTTCTTCTGAGTACTTAATCCAACACCTTTTTGACCTTATTATTCGTTTCTACGGTCGTTGTTAGAGCTCGTTTCTTTCTGCAAAACGTGATCGTTGCCGCAACGGCAAAGCGGGTCGTTTTCGACTGCTTTCTTGCCCAAAAGTTTCATTCCAACTTCACATTCCCTCGCCGGGCTGATTCACACGCGGCTGTTGATTCGGAGGGCGTCGCGTCGAAAATTCGCCAAGTCGCTGAATCGCGAGGGAAGGTGGCCGGGGAGCGGGCGAGTCGGACGTCTTCATCGACTTCTTTGGGGCGAATTCCGAATGACTGAAAGGCGTGTTGACGAGCCCGAAGTCCGCCCGACGGGGGGGGGCGACACGTTGACGAACCCGGAGCCCGGCAGAAGTCCGTCGCCGTAAACGAAATCTTTTCGCGTCTTCCGCGTCCTCACGCTTCGCCCCGTTGCCGACCGTTTCAACCTCGGCGTCTTCTTGTTCCCCCCCGCCGTTGGGTTGTCGTCGATGTGGTCGTGGCGTTCCGCCGGCTCGGGCCCGTCTTCCGTCGACGGCGGCGGCGATGTTGCCGAAGCATGACGACCGTGTGGGCCCCGTTTTCTTCGTTCGTCGCCCGGCGGACACTTGTCATTCATTTTCGACGAAAAGAAATCCTCCGAGCGTCTTGCGTTCCGCATCAAAGTCGATGTCCCCGCCGTCCGCTTGCTTTCCACTTACCGCGGCCGTGGACTTCGGCGAAGTCGACGGAATTGCCGCAAGGAGCAAGTGGGCAGTCGGCGAGGCGGCCGCCGCTCATCTCCGCTCAACGGTTGCTGGTACCGAGCGGCAGCCGGAGGAGTGGCCGCCGCCGAATGTCCACTCGATGACCGTTGACGGGCGGCGGGAAGTCGGAGGTGCCGATGGGCGGCCGTAATTCGAGCCCCCCACCACAACTGCCCTCCGGCAACTGGTGGTCGTCGCTCATTCCCTTTCTCGCCGCTCGCCCCGTCCGCTCATTACGAACTTCGGCCCCACAAATCCGGCCGCCCGTAAGCCGGCCCCTGTTTCCGCATTCATCCGCGTCATTGGGCGCAATCCGCCGACGGCGCGGAAGGTGGAGGAATGGCCGGGCGGGCGGCTTGCAGGTTGCGGAATCCGCTTTTCCGCCTACAAATCGAAGTAAGACGCTTCTTGACGTGCGTTTTGCCGCAAGACGACAATCGGATAGCGCGCAGTCCGCCCGCCGACGCGCCCAATCCCCCCGTCTTTTCCTCTCGCCGCCCGACGGCCAATGACGTCGATCGGAGGTGCAGCTTTGGGTTGAACGAAATCCCCGAACAAACGGCGGAAATTGAGGCTCGTCTGGAATCGTGTTCGCGAGTTCTCCGTTCCGATTGTCGACCTTCTTCTCGCCCATTTCCACTCGTTATCCGTTGTTTGTTCTTGTTACTCACTTGCGAGTTTATTCCTGGCTTCTCCAATCGAATGCCTCGCTTGGCGTGGGCTGACCCTCAATTCGATTCAATCCATTGGGCTTCAATTCGATTCTTCGTGATGTCCTTCATATGATCAATCGCTCCAGTATTCGTCACTCGAACTCACCTTATCGAATTGTTTTGCCACTTCTTCTTCGATTGTTGTTTTGCGCAATCCGATCGATCGGCGAGAGGCGCACGGCAGAAAGAAAGGCGGAAGGCGGCGAAGAAGCGTGGCGTAATTCCAAACGATTTTTTGATTAATTACCTCGGGAACGACTTGACACGACGTCATGCCCGCCATTCGTGCCCGCGGGGAGGTCGGGCAGAACGAAGGCGAAGCGGTCGGTCGAGCGGACGTGTACAATGGCCGTCCAAAACAAAAGACGGCGCCCGAGTGGAGCATGAGACCGCGAAGACGGCGGGAATGCCGTCGAATGGACAGTCGGAAGCGGAGGCAGGGAAACGTGAAGCGAAAACTTCGTTCTGCGTTCATCAAAATGCGCTCCGCGTTCCTGTGGTTCCGCTCGTCCGGTTGCCCGCTTCGCTCTCGCCGCCTCCCGCCCGCCGCCGCCTTTCGCCCGCTCGCCCGGCCGGCCGCCGTCCTTCCGCCACGCTTTTCGCCGGACCGCTGGCCCACTCACTCCGCAACGGCGAGCGATTTTATGCGAGCCCAGCCAACGGGCCCGCCGCCTGCGGTGACGGGCGGCGGAAAACGAAGTCGAAACGCGGGCGCACGAGCGGCGAGAGAGAAAGCAGAAACGCGCCGTCCGGGAGACGTGAGCACCGACTGGCAAAGCGGAGAAGAACGGGAGCGGAAAAAGGGAAGGGGGAGAAAAGAAAGAAGGGAGAAAAAACGTTCAAACGCGCCCCGCCGACCGGCCCCTCGGGCTCATTCCGCTCCTCCCGACTCTGCCCTTCCGCACACGCCTTTTTGGTTCATTTGACGACTAAACTTTTCACTCTCGCTCGTCACACCCCAACTGTTCCTGCGGCTTCCTTCCGTCTGATTGCCTATTATTCCTCGTATTCCATTCTACCGTCCGGCGACCAGTGCCCGCTGCTCTTTGCACTCCACACCGAAGGAGCACGTGCCCTTTGGCGGTCTTTCCGTTCGCTCTTCATCGACATTCATCTCCATTGATCGTGCCCCGTCGCTCCGCATCGACCTCTAAAGGATCATGGTCATTGTAGAGCCATCGGAAGACATGGCCTCCGGCAGCGAGAATGAGGAGGCCCAATTGGCTCAATGCCAAGCGTACGTCCATCGGCACAACATTCAGCAAGTAAGTCCACTTCCTTGCCACGATTAACTCCAAACGATGCCTACCAATGCTCGTCCCGATTTTGCACCTCCATGGCTAACTAATTAATCAATCGATGCTGATTGCAGTTGGTGAAGGAAGCGGTCGTCAGCCTGTGCATTCACAAGCCCGACAATCCGGTCCTCTTCCTCAAGGAGCACTTCGAGAAGTTGAACGACCACCGAGTACAGGTTGGTTTCTGCCTTTCAATTCTCTAAAATCCTTTTTTTGGCTATTTGTAATCGATTGAAACAATGCTATTGGATTCGCAGCAACAATCTTCTCTTCAGTAACTCCTTCGTTTCCGCAACAGAAAGCATCGGATCGTAGTTGATCGAGAACATGCGGGCCGTTTACGTACTCAATTTCTCTTGCTTCTTTATACAAACACTAAATTATGCACGCTAACGGAATAGATTATGCTTTTGCTGAATGTTGCCGACATTTCGCTGCTCTTCGCCGCAAAGGCGATCGGGTTCACGTGGCCCAAAAAGGCGGAAAACATCCGGACGACTCGGCGGAACCGAACGACGTCCGCTGCAAATTGGCAGGAAGCGGACGGCGTCATGAACGACAGCTGCCCGTCCGCTCGGCCATCCGCGGCGATTTGATGCGTCTGTGGGAGGAATTCGGAGAGAGTGCGGCCGGCAGTGGGCACGGCGCCCGCAAGAGTGATGATCTCGAGGTCCAAACCGACGGATTTCCGCAACTTCTTTTCGGTGCAAAAATTGCGACTTCTGCCTCGCCGCGAGCACTCCGCCGGCGGGTCGCCGGTTGATCTTCGCCGGGCTTCACGCGCTTCCCGCTCGCTCGTTGCTTTTGGGGACCGAGCGCGCTTCTCCCCCGCTGCTTTTTGCACGACGACGCGCACGAGGAGCGCGCGCAACGGTCGCTTGCCTCGAGCAAAAGTCACGACTCTCCCGTTTGACCCTCGGGGCGGGGAGATCCCCCGCGTGTGTCCCTTCGACGACCACGAGCAGATTTTGTTTTGCTTCGAATTTTACGGCAGGTGCATTTGCGCTTCGACCGGTCGCCGCATATTTCCACTGGGCCCTCTTCACGGACTTCGAATTGCCGCATTTCTTCGCCCCAGATGGTGTGTTTTCCATTCGCTTGCAGTCGTTGAGAAATGAGTTGTTTTCGGTTGACTGCAACTCCCGGAACACCTCTTCCGTGTTCCTGCAATTGCTGATCGTTATCGAGAGCGGGCGATCATTAGAGACACTTACAATTCTTCCGTTCTTCTTTTACTTCCGTTTGCCGCTTCCGTTGACGTCCGAACATCCTTCTTTCCGATTGATCAGTTGGAATTTCAAACGCGCGTACCGAACGGGGGTTTGCAAATCGTTTTCGTTGAGAAGCGGAGACCCATAAAACATGACTGGGCGCTCGCTCATGTGAGTGCGGGGGCCGTCAATGCGCTCATCGTTCATCACTCCGATTGTTCGGAATTCTTCTTGACGTCGCCCGACGACCTCCGAACTCCCGCAATCGGCGGAGTCGTCTGCAACCGCGCGCGCCTCCACGTGGATCCTTGCGGGAGCTTTCGAGTCGATCGGTTTCGCTTCGCAACGTTTTCGCGAGCGGAATGCAAAGCCGACCGTTCAACGGCGGGGATTCCCGACGTTTCCGGCTGTTTGCTTCGCGTCCGGCGCGATCACGTGCACGTGTTCGATGTGTTTGGCAGCCGATCGCCGGGATTGCTTCGTGCTTCCGGTTGTTCGTGCAAATGCCAAACGAAAGCAGCGGAAGAAGGACGTGCATCGGGAGCTCATCGTTTGTTTTTTACGTCCCTCTCCGAGTTTCCCCAACGGCGACATTCCGTTCGCCCATCTTCATCTCCGCTACCGCGAATTTGTGGGGAGTTTGTCTCGGAAGTGGGACGCCTTGAAACGATGTTGACGTTTCGCATTCATCCGTTTTTTGCGGCCTGTTCAACGTCCGTAAAGAAGCCGAGGAGTTCGTCGAGGACATCAAAAAAGAACTAAAAATGACGAGCCGTCCGCCAACACAAAAGACGTTGCGAGTTGCGGCCAACGCCTCGGGGAACACGAAAAAGGCGACGAGCGCGGAGGAGGCGCCCGAACGTGACGGCGGCTTTTCGGCCAACGACTCTCGTTCCCGAATGGGATGCGCGCCATTGGGTTGTGTGAATCGAAGCGGGGCGCGCGTTATGATACGCCCTCGCAGTGCTCGTCGGAAGTCGTGGGCAGCGCGCTCTTGTCGGGCTGCTGGTCGGTCCGCTTTCTGCTCATGGATTATTCACGAGCATGCCGGCAATCAATCCCCGAATTAATAAACCCGCTCTGCTCTCTGCTTCTTCGCTTTCCGCTCCATTAGCCGGCCGCCGAACGCTGCAGGTCCACGGGGCAAAGCGGTCGGCAGCACTCGTCGCGGCGAATCGAAAATGCCGCCGGATCGCGTCGTCTTTTCGGATCGGCCGGCCGGTGGCGTTCGGTTTGCTTTTGGGAGCCGAACGGAAAAGATTGGAGGATTGGGGTCCGGCCGTTTGATACACGCACATGTTCCCGCCCGGAGGCCGAGAGATCCGCAGCGGACGTTCGCCTTTTTCCTCTTTGTCTTCGTCATGATCAAGACTTATTGACCTCCGCACCGCTCGGCCGCTTCCTCTCGATTCGACCGGCGGCAATCCGCGGAGAACGTGGCCCGCATGGCCTCTCGCTCCACTTTCCGCTTCTGCTCGCCACTTCCTCGTTTTAATTCGACTTCTTCCATTCGCTTGCACTTCTCGCCTTTCTTTCCCTCCGCTCAAATTTTGATTCTTAGAGGCCGGTCACGGACGGTGACTAATTTTTCGTCTTTCATCTTCGCTCCGCTTCTTTTTCGACTGGAAAGCGACGTGAAATTCGCCGCTTCTTCCGTTCTTATCACGATGGTCGTAATTCGAGAGACGTTCGGTTTATCACCTTTCGCCTCTCAACTTCTCGTGCAGAATGAAAACACCTCCGTTGAATCGTTTCGAATTGTTCTCTTCCTTTGCACTTGGATTGGGCAGCAGTTTGCATTCCGTTCTTCCGATGAGCTCATTGACTTCAAGTGCCGGAGAGGGAGGATGGGGGATCGGAGGGGGCAAGAAGCTTCGTGTTTGTTCGAACACTCCAAGACAGTTCGCAAGTTCCCTACGAATTGCTAGCCACGCTTACCCATTGTTCTTTGATTCCTGCTCGCTTCTGCGGCATTAGCGGAAATCAATTGGACAACATTTTCACTCGTTTTGTATTCGTTTCGGCCGCCAATCTCGTGCCCGTCTTGCACGTGACTCCCCGCCCTTTGATTCGTTTCTCCGCCAATTTTACACAATCCAGCGGCCAAAAGGCGGAAAGCGAAACGCCCGACTGAAAGTCATAGCCGAAACAAATTGGCCGACCGCCTTTCCCCGCTCGCCGTCCGAACTCCTTCCTCTTCCACGAATCGTGCGTGAACCCGGCGAGGCAGCGGCGAGTCGAACGGGCGAGTCGAGAGGACGGCCGGCGAGCGTGTGTCCACGATCTTTCCCCATTTATACGCGCTCTGCACATACGAACGATTAACGTTGGGCCGGGGCATGAGGCGAGTGTTGTACGTACGCCCGTTTGGCTCATACACGCGCGCAGTGTGTGTGTCCCGCGTGAAGCCGACGCGAAAGGCGAAGTTGGAGCGTACGAAATTGCAATTTTGTTTCGTCTTTCGGCTTCTTGCGCTTCCCCCACGGGCCATTCACTCAGTCGGGCGGTTGGGCGGGCGAATTCGTGCCGTTTGTGCCCCAGCCCGGCCGACCGACCCCACGGACAAAAAACCACAAGGCGGAAGAAGGCGGAAAGCCAAGGCGGATGCACAAGTCATGCCCTCGTTTGAGTTGATCCAATCCAAACGCCTTTGACAAGCGCATCTGGCCAGAAGGGCTTTCTTCTGCAGAAGGATCATTTCTCAACCTGCAACATCTCCTCCTTGCTTGGCTGCTTGCTTTGACCCCCCGCTGTTCGCTTTGGTTAATTGGAGGCATTCCAGTTGCCGTTTAGGACCGACATTAGAGTATGCTTTCTTTCTATCACTCCAGCAACGATTCAAGATCGCGCTCTTCGAATTCGATTGCTACAACGAGGTTTGGGTCGAATTCGTTCTGTCCTGCAGCTCGCATCACTCGACGGTTGGCCGCTGGTCGCACTAATTAACTTTCTTTCTGCGGATGACGACCACGCGGTACGAACTGTTGAGTTGTGGAGACCTCTCGTGTTCCGCTGCGCACTCACTTCCGCCCGCTCGCTGCTCGCCGCTCGTGTGTGTGGCGGGCGGGAGGCGAAGCGGAGGCCACAAACCGTCGCCTCGCTTTTTCGTGTGTGTTTATCCTGAAAAAATAAAAACTTCGCATAACGCGCGTTTGCTCTTATGCGAACATAACGCCCGGCGTGAACTCGTGGAGGACGAAAAGCGACCGCCGCCCCGCTCGGAGGCGAAAAACCGACCGGCCGGCCGGACGGGGCGCGCGTCGAATCGCTGCCGCCTCGTCCGGGCGGCGAGCGCCATTGATGCCGTTTATTTGCATTAAATTTGCAGCCATCGAGTTATTGCCTTCCAGCGGGTTGTTTTGCTGCCGCGGAAGGCCGCATTTCGCTTGCGGATGCGAGGCGGAATGCCGAGGGCGGGGATGAGGAAGTGGATTTCGGTCTTTGGTTTTCGTTCCGATCGCCTCTGCTTCTGTGAATCATTAGAAGCTACTCTGTTTACTCGCTTGTGGCCATTGACTCATCTCTCGCGATTTGCATTCGCAGATCACTTGCTTTGCGTTGATTCACGCGCTGCCCAGTGGGTAAGTGGATGAAGACCGGCCGGCTCTCATTTGTTTTGCTCGTGATTCCTCGCGTTCCCACGGCCTTCTCTCTTCTGGGGGTAAACATCCCTCTCAATCTTGTCGTTGGAGGGCGGGACTACCCGACTGCTTATAATCGGCCGTTCCGCTCCTCTCGGCCATCATTCCGTTGATTCGAACCGCGATCCGCTCACGATCAATCCTCTCCGTCCTCCTTCACTTCTCGTTCCTTCTGCAGGGGACCTAAACCGAGCTGTTCACGCCCAACGAAACGAAATGGGTCAAACGTTGAGTATTCGTCGTAATCGACGCAACAACCCGCCGCCGCCGCTACCGGCCAGCCGGCGGCCGCCACTCCCGCTTCGGAGGCCGCCCGCACGCCCACCGATGCCGCTGCTCCGGCGGCGGGCACGAAGCGAAAGGTAGTTGCCAAAAGAGAAGATTTGTTGCTGCAAATCCATCAAAATTTGAATCCCTCCAATCAATTGAACGTTCTTCATTTGCTTCTGCTTGCAGGAACTGAGCAGGAACACCGAAGCGGCCGAGGACGACGACACGCTCGACGAGCCGCCGCGAATCCCGCAGAAGGGTCGCCGAAGACTGGGAGTGTCGGCCGAGGTGAGTGCCTTCTTCTTTCATCTGCTTGTTGACTTCATTCCCACTCGTTTGCAGGTGCCCGACGAGAACGAGGCGGCCAACTACCAGAAGGTGGTGATCGCCAAGGACGAGTCGACGCAGAAGGCGCTCCGCAATGCGATGTGCAAGAACGTCCTGTTCGCCCACTTGGACAACGACGAGCAGCGCGCCATCTTCGACGCCATGTTCCCCGTGGAGAAGAAGGCCGGCGAGACGATCATCGAGCAGGTGAGCGATCAAGCTGCCGGTTTGTGTTCATCTTACACGGCCGCTTGCAGGGCGAAGACGGCGACAACTTCTACGTGATCGACTCGGGCGACGTCGATGTGTTCGTCAACGGCCAGTACTGCCTGACCATCAACGAGGGCGGTTCGTTCGGCGAGTTGGCCCTCATCTACGGCACTCCGCGTGCGGCCACCGTGGTGGCGAAGAGCGACGTCGTGAAGCTGTGGGCCATCGACCGGCTCACCTACCGCGCCATCCTCATGGGCTCCACGATGCGCAAGCGGAAGCTGTACGACGAGTTCCTCAGCAAGGTCCAAATCTTGTGTACGTTCTTCCACTCGACCGTTGCGGAACAAACGAACTTCCCTTTGTTTCAGCGGATTTGGACAAGTGGGAGCGCGCGAACGTTGCGGACGCGCTGGAGCGATGCGACTTCGAGCCGGGCACGCACGTCGTCGAGCAAGGTTTGCATGAGCCGAAGAGAAACAAATAGTGATGCTCGCCGTTTGCAGGCCAGCCGGGCGACGAGTTCTTCATCATCGTCGACGGCCAGGCGCAGGTCCTCCAGAAGCGCAGCGACGAGGCGCCGTTCGAGATCGTCGGAAATCTCGAGCCCTCGGACTACTTCGGTTCGTCCACTCGCCGCTCCTTTCGTTTGTTCATTGATCGAATTGCAGGAGAGATCGCGTTGTTGCTGGATCGGCCACGTGCGGCGACGGTCGTTGCGAAGACGCCGCTGAAGTGCGTGAAGCTGGACCGGGCCCGATTCGAGCGCGTGATGGGCCCCGTGCGGGAGATCTTGAAACGCGACGTTGGAAACTACAACTCATACGTCAAGCTGATGACCTAAACGTGCTCTACCTTTTCTCGTTTCCTCTCATCCGTCTTTCGCGTGATCGTGTTCACGTGCGTTCTCCATAAACTTCCCTTCTTCTCTTGTGCAGTCAGAGCACACGTCTGGTCCACCTCTTCTCATTACTATTCGGTTGTTTGTGTGTGTAAAATGATTCGATGTTCTCCTCCTCTCCGCCCTGATTTCCTCCAGCCTCTCCCATTTCTTCTTTTCTCGTAAGAGACCAGAAGTCAAGCGGTCGACGTGCGCGAACACCCGCTGGCCGTTGACTCTTGGTATTTGTGGCTTTCAAAGTTCTATTTTGTGTTCCTCTCCTCCTCGTTCGTCGTATTCTTTAGCCAATTCCTTCCGTTGTGCCCCATTTCTTCCTCCCTAATAAAATGAGCCCGTTCGAGAGCGAAAACGCCGCCCGTCTCCCGTTCAGGTTGCAAACGAGAACCGCCCAATGCCGTGCTAGTCATCTTAGTCATGACCGTCTTCTCCAGCGAACAACTCGGTTGCCCTCTCTTCCTTCTCGTCTCTATTTTTAGTCCAGAATTTCTACAGAAGAAGAAAGTCACTTTACAAAGGAGTTTTCTGTGTTCTGTACATTTTGCTCTTTGCTTTACGATTATTTCTTATTTTCGTGCACTCCTTTCGCTAGCCGACTATTTTTGTGTTTTGTTTTGTTTAGACCTAGTCCAAATGTGTTGCCTTTTTTCGATTAGAATCACCTAATGATAGCCCTCCCCCCGCCTATAAACGCAGTTCGTTTAGAAAAAAAAAAAACCCCCGTTTGATTCCCTTTCGTGACTTGTAAACATCGCCTCTTATTCATTTAGTTTCTTTTCCTGTTTCCTGTCTGCGGACACCACTCTGCCCGCCCCAAAGTTATAAACCGTTGTGCTCTTTTGTGCGCCAACTCGCCTTGCTTCCTCGTCCTGCTTCTCCGGCTGTTTGAGTTTAGGTTTGTGTCGTTTGAAATGGGCCTCTTCCTAAGTATTAGAAGTCCTCGCTCTCCCCCTTCCTCCTTCTTCTTTCGGCTTCTCCGTTGAACTTCAAGTCAACAAAACGTCTTCTATTCTCAACTGAAATCTTCTCGTCGTTCAACCCTCGTGTTTACAACTCGCCCACCCGCCGCCCGTGGAATACTCGGCCCCCGTTTCGTTGCTCTCCTCCTCGTTTCCCCGTCGGTATGTTCGTTTCTGTGGCTCCTAAGTATGCGAATTCTCGGAAGATGAATTGGAATTTTATTGGAATGAGTAGAACGAATAATAAATCGAGAAAATTGCGTCACAAGTGGAGGAATCACGACTTGTTGATCACCACGTGCGGGGCGGAATCTCCGCTGCGGCTCTCGCAGACGGAAGCTCGAGGATTGGCGATCGAAAGCGACTCGCCCGCCTGCGAGTGTTGAGTTTGGATGGACGGCGGGTGATGCCCGATGAAGTCGTGGTTGGAAGTGGCATTCGAGAGGGTGATCAGGTCCCGACATCCGTTCATGGAAATGCTGCAATCGAATGCCGTGAATGTCAAAAGAAGCAATCAAAGGCGACCTCATGTGAACACTCGGAGCACAAATGCCGCCCATCTGCTGGGCGCAAAGAACGGCGTCGTGTACACTCGGGAAGAAGTAGTGCTTGGCCACGAGCTCGAAGCCGCCGAAAACTTTGAAGCTGCAATGCGAGGCGGAATGAACGAAAGCCATCAATCTGCTCACCGATTTCGAATGTTTGCATTCACCGACGCAAAGAGCAGACGAATTTTGCGCTCGGCCAGCTCGTCGAAGAGGTCGCACATGGCCTCCAGACCGGAGACGTCGACCGTCGGGATGGCCGAGAAGTCGACGATCATCACTCGCGTCTGGTCGATGTTCACCACATCGTAGTTGGGCTAAACGATTCTTTCCTGATCAATCCTTCTAATCGAACTTGTGCTCACCACGATGTCGCCACTGATCAAAAGAGTCGACCGAATGGGCGCATTCGTGGACGTCGGCCCGACCATCGCGAACGTGTTGTTGCTCTTCATGCTGCCCGATCGCGTGCCGAGGCCAACGCCGAGCAGCTGACTGCAAAGCGTTTGATGAGTGCTTGTTTGCAAACGACACTCCACTTGCCCCTTTGATCTGATCGCAAGTCCGCAGAACATGATGGCGGAATTGATGCGCGTTGTGGAAGAGAAGTGGCGCCTCGAATCGACCGATCGCCACCCCCGACTCGTCGAGCAAGATCCGAATTGTAGCGATTGCGTTCCGCGTAGTAACTGCCCGAGCCCGTCACGTTCACCAGCAGTTGGAATTTGGGCCTGCAAAACGAGTGTGCAAGCGAGAAAGAAGGATCCCGCTTACCATTGAGATCGGCAAACGATCGTGAGCATTCCGAATCCAATGGAGAAAAACAACGCGTGGCTGATGTTCGGCGAGAAGACGGTGAGTGGTTGCCGTGAACACGAAATTCACGACGTCCAGTCGAGAGATTCGCCACAAGTAGTGGAGGTCGACCAGAGGCACTTAAGGTACTCGCCGAGATTCTGCAGGATGATCGTGGAGAAGACGCACTAAAAGAAGAGCGAGCATTCAATACAGTTGATGTTTATGAAGGACTTCACCACCGGCAAGTAGGTGCAGAGGAGATCTCGAGAAGAGGATTGGCAAGAAACAAGACAACCAGCATCAGCAGGTTGTACAACTGAAAGCAGTCATTTTTAGCAATGGAACAAGAATAGATTGCTTACAGGAGAAGACGCTCCCGCATTCACGAGAATCTTGTTCCGATTGATCGACTGGCCGCTCGTGTAGCCGCCGAAAAAGGAGCCAATCGTACCAATAGCAACAGTTGAGATGGCTTCCTGAACACGCTTCGATCGTTTGCACGGTGAACAGCCGCCTTACTTGTCGTTGTTCCAGTCGGTATTTGTGGATTTTGGCGACGGCATTCGTGATGTTCGTGTGCATCGCATACGAGAAAGAGAGGCGATGGCCAGAGCGTCCATCCAAACGGTCTGCAGCAAACCCAAACGGGGAAGGGTGAACCGAAAGCGCTGCGGAACGTGGCCGGCGGTCAGCACTTCGTACAACGGACTGGCGTCGAACAGGTAAGACAGCAACGAGGAGATCACAACCTGAAAAGAAGCGCCACTTGAGCTGAATAATGAACGACGGTGCCAGACCAAAAGAAACTCGAAAGGGATGGGCGAATTCCGTTGGATCCCAAAGAGCGGGCTGAGGATCTGACGAGCGAACACGATGCTCAACAGCGCACATGTAGCGATGGCCAACGTGTAGAGATTCAGCTGCTCCAGGCACTCCCAGAAGGCGGTCACACACTAAAGAGCGGTAATGGTCGTCGAACATCTTCTGGCTGCTCACCGTAAACGAGAAATTCCACAAGCAGGGGCTGGTGCCGAAAGTAGAAGATGTGCTTCAGTTGGGACAAGGCCACGCGAACAGCGACACCCGGCCGAGAAGCCCGCAATCAGCTGCTTGGAGATGAGCGAGAAGAAGAACTCGAGTTGGAAGGCGCACAAGACGGCTTGGATGAAAGCACTGCTCAACGTCAACGTGCACAGGAACTCGAATTGCGAGTCGGTGACTTCGGACGAGAAGTTCCCCGTTCCTTTCTTCGTTCTTTGCATCCAGCAGTCGCTCTTCAAACGTGGGAATGGAGGTTCTTTGAAGCGAGTCCCGAATCATGAAGCAAAGGATCAAATTCGAGCCGAGCAGGCTGAACTTTGATGTGCCCAAAAGGCCGTAGAACAAAGCCGAGACGAAAGCGGTGTAGAGACCGCAGATTGGCGGCAGTCCGGCCAAGAAGGCGTATGCCATGCCTAAAGTCGATTAAAAAAAATTAAAAGATTCAATCGGTGTGCTCACTTTCGGAGATCATGTACAGACCCAAACAGACGGCGGCATAAAGGTCTCCACTCAACTGCTTCTTTGGCTGGTACTTGGGAATCCATTGGGCGATCGGAAGGAATTCTTCAAGCAACGTTGGCTTCGCCTCCGCCGGCTGCCCGTCCAGCTTGTCGTCGATCACGAACTCATCGGGTGAGGGCCGCGACGATCGAATGCTGATGCAGCAACACACGCAGCAATCGTCTTGGACGCTTTCGGTGGAATGGCGGCGATTCCGCGACGACCGCAAGTAGTTGAATTTCGTGTCGAATTCGTCCTGAATGTAAGCGGATAGTTGGAGCCAATAGACGGGAAGCGAACCTGATTCATTGGTGCTCGTCTGCCCAGCATGTGCATTTGCTGGAAGCTTTGGCTCGGCACGTCCATTCCGGTCGCTTTCCCTCAATTAGAATTGCAGATAGAAATTATTAGAGCAAAAGGGCGCAACGATGAGCGGGACGCGTCAAAATGCCGCCACCTTGGGGGCTTTCCGGCCACTCATCGCTTCAACCGACTGTTCGTTTCCTCTTCCGCGAATTAATTCCGTTGAAATGAACGCGGGACTGACTTTTCACCGGATAGCCATCGAGATTTGTGGCTTCAACTCGGCGAAAAGAACGAAATTTGAGGTCGAGAAGAAGGAAGCGAACGGACACGATTGAGGAACAAAACGCCGTCCGACAATCATCAAGAATCTCCCTTCGTTTTGTGCTAAGCCCCACGGCCCAACAGACGTCCGACTTGGCAGCGGATTTCGCTAATCCGCAGTGAATTATACAATCCCTTCATTGCTCCTCTCGCTCTGTTATCCCACTGTCTTCATTTCACGTCCGCCCCACACGTCTGCTGCTTCGACGCGTGTCGCCCCAAACGGTCAAAACACCTGCACTATCCGCGAAAGCAGATTGAATCGAAAGAACAAACGCCAGGAGCTCAAGAAAAGGACAGGCGGTATCTTCGAAGCGTCTTTCATCGGAGACGCAAAGAGATTCTGTCCGATTCCCACCGTCAATTTGGCCCGCTCCATCTAGCCTTGCAATCCCTCTCTTGTCGAGCTTTCACTTTGCAATAATTTATGTGGACATTTAAAGAATCAACAACAAACAAACAATTCGTGCCAAACATTCTGCGCTCACTCGTGCGCAACGGCCTTCTCCAAAAGGCGCGCGACGACGGACGGGTGTTGGGCGGCGAACTCCTTCCACTCCGCGCGGTCGTGCAGCTGCAGGTAGTGGCGATGGCGAAGCCCAGCGCCCACTCGCGGAGTTCTCGAAGTCGGAGGTTTGAAGCGAGAACTCCAACATTTCGACCACGTTCTCGAGGGTCACCTTCCCGCACAGGTGGTCAACGGTCAGCTCCTGGAAGAAGTGAGGAGTGAGTAGTTGGCCGGCTTCCACTCACCAGGAGCGCCTTCACTTTGTACCTGCTCGCTGCGAGGGCCAAGTCGCGCGCGATCTTCTTTAGCCTCTTCACTCGGCCGATGTTCATGAAGCGGAGCATCTCTTTGACGACCGGCTCCTCGATGCCCTCGATCGGAATCGTGCGCAACCTCCGCTCCCCACTCGCCCTCGAATTTCTCTTTAAGAAGTCCGAGTGGTACACAAGGAAGATCTCGGACACCTGAACGAAGAAGTGAAGAGGAGAGCGGACGGAGAACTCACGTGGAAGACGCGATTCCCGACCACCATTTGCACGTCCGAGTGGGAACACTCACTTGAACTCATCGTCGAAGAGCCGCAGCAACCGACCGCTTTTTCCATTGAAGCGGCGGCGGGAGCTTTGGAACGACGCGGTAGCCGTGGACGAGAAGGTGCAGACGGCCTTCGGTGTGCCACTCGCTAAAAATGCGTTCTCCCAACGTGATGGTCGCTTCCATTCGGTCGGCGGTGAAGAGAGCGATGTTGCCTGAAAGGAGCGGAGATGTTGCAAAGGCTGACTTTGGTTTACCTTTGATCGAAGTGCGAAGTTGGCTCTCTGCGGGCCCGACATCGGGATCAAGGTTCACCACCCACAGGTCGTACTTGACGATCACCTCCTGCGTGTTGGGCGGCAGTTGCGGAAGAACGAGCTTTGCCTCCATTGGATTGTCGTCCCAAGTGTCGTTGGCGTAGTACGTCTCGGACAATTCGCTCTAATCGGACCCAACGATGCTCTCTTCTTTCGCATCTTTGGCCAACTGGAGGCTGAGTTTGCCGATCTTCTCGACGACCACTTCCGTTCTCCAATCGAAAGAGGCGCCGTAGAGTCGTCGTACGGAAGATCGTCAAACTTGTGCTGGGACAAGAACAGCGACGGCTGGAGGTGGACGGGGAAGACGGCGGCCGGCGGATCGAAGCGGACGCAGATCGTGAGCATTTCGCCCTCCTCGAATTCGGCGAGCTCTTCGGAAGTGCCGAAATCGCATGAGGACCGTCCCAGCATCGACCGTCGATCTCTGAAAGAAAGTCGAATAAAGAGGGCTCGTTTCCGATGAGCAAGAACTTGCGTTTCTCCGCGCTCTTCGTCCCGTCCTCCCTTCGATCCAAAGCGGCCGGGCGCCGAGAAGACTCGCCCACTCTGCCGCGTCGTCCAGGCAGCGGAAGTGAATTCCGGAGAGGCCGCCGTTCGAGTTGAAGGAAGAAGCGCGTCTCTTTGGCCGTCCTCCAACTTCAAGAGGAAGAGGCCGCTTGTGAGAACGTCGTCCCAATCGTACATCGATTTCCATCGTTGCCGGAAGTCGGGGATTTCCCATCGAAGACGGAATCGTCGTCCACGTCCATCAGAGCGTCGAACTTGTCCGTTGCTGCAAACAAACGAGAAAGGTTGACGAAAAAAGAGGAAAACCCACGTTCGACAGCCTCCATTTGCAACCCGCAACGGCGAAGACGGCGTGAAGAGAGGGAGCCGAAAGGCCGTCGCTGCGACGAGCGGAAAGCCGCAAACGATTCGAGCGAACAGCGGCGGAATTTCGCCGTCGAACGCCCCGATCGGCCGCGGCCGACAATCGGGAGCGGGCTGCGATTGCAAGGAGCTGCGGCGAGCAGAACACGGACGAGTGTTCGTGCATGCGAGTGGAGCGCAATTATAAAAGTCTTTCTTGTCTCGTCCACTCATTCGGATGGATCGATCTGCTGAGCGAGTAGGTCATGCTGTGATGGCCAAGCGGACAAGCGAACGGTCATCTCAACCGAACGAAAGCCGATCGGCTGGACGGCCATCTCGTAATAAGTACGTATGCGACTCGAGCGAACTCGCCCACCGATGCTCGCATTTCCTTGCCCCTCAAGACGAGTCGAACGCAGTCAGCAACCACGATTTATTTGCGAATAAATTAGAGGTCAACAAGTGCAATTCAACGGAGACAACGACGTTCCTTCCGACTCGTTTGAAGGTCAAACACGTGGACGAGAGTGTCGGGACAGCGCGGATAAAACGAAATCGAAGTAAAAGCGATCATTACCAGCTTTTGCGGATAAAAGAAGACGGAAAGACAACGACGACTAGTTAGTAGCAAGCGGGCACAAAACAGAGTTGATTGGTCGTCAGAAAAGACAGGTATGTTTGTACGAGGAACATCGAGCGGTTGGATGGCAAAAAAGCGAGGGTTGGTTAGAAGCAAAGCAGAAGAGGAGGACTGCGCATCGAATTCATCGGAATTCTGGTCGATTTGTTTCGGTTTGAGCGACGATATGCACTATTTACATTTGTAAGATTGGTTGAGTGGTGGCCGGGCGGTTGAACACCAACGAAGGAGAAGAGGGACTGCGAACTAAACGTTTATCTACAAAACAGCGACGAAATGAGTTCTGTACAACAACAAAACAAACAAACAACTCGTGTGGTCCGTATTTCCGATCAGAAAAGCACCCCAAAATGAACAGGAAACTAATTACAAAAATTCACTCGGGATTTTCGCGTGGACGATCCGGTGATCCGACGGGTAGATCACGAACAGAGACAACTGGACGGCTGATATCAGGACGGCGATGCTGTTCGGGACCTAAAGACGGCAGTCAATCAACATCATCGAACGGAAAGAGGAGGAACGAACCTTCATGTAGAAGTCGTCGACCAGAATCCCGTAGAGCACCCACTGCAGCGAGACGGCCATGTTGCCCGCACACAGGGCGAACGGCAGACTCTCCGTGCTCTTCGTCCGGATCACTTGGCCCTGAAGCGAGAGGAATGCAATCAATAGAACTGCAAGGAAAGAGAACGTACGACGTCGAGAAGCGGCGATCCGATGCTCGAGACGTTCAGAATCATGCAGATGAGGCCGAGCAGGTTCTCCTTCTCCTCTGGACACGTCCGAGTGGATGAACCAGTAGGTGGCGAGGGCGATGAGGAGCTCCAGAAAGAGCAGACGATTCAATCGGGACTGAAACGAAGCCAATAGACAAATGGAAAGAAAGCGGGAACAAACCTTCACTCGAGTCTTAACGTAGTAGTAGTAGAGGTAGACCGCCTGAACGACGAAGCCGACCACGTTGACGAAGATGATCGTCTGGTCCTTCCGCAGCTCGCCGTAGCCCAGCCAGCAGGTGCAGCTGATGAGTGTGAGCAGAAAGGGCGCCACGCTCGTCCCGTCGGTGGTCCCCCGCTGGCGTATCCGCTGGCAGATCTGCAGGCCGCACAGGAAGAGGGCGAACGTCGAGGTGGTGGCGGTGACCGAGAGGACGCTCAGGAACGTTTCGCCGTCCATTTCGGTCGATCAGAAGCCGCTGGGAGGATCGTGAAGAGGGCGCCGGTCGGCTGGACTCCAATCGCCCATCAAAACATCACTCGCGTGTCGGAAGAGGAGGAATGCGTCCCGTCTGAAACATCGGAGCGGTTATTCATTCGGCGGACGCGGAAGGGCGGCGGCGGCGTAATTCGCGGGATAATTTTGTGTAAACAAATGCACTCGACGACGTTGCCACGTTCCGCAAACGTCTTCCCGCCCGGCCCGCTTCCGTCTGCCGTTCACCAAATTCGAACGAGGACGATAGTTTGCGGTGGTGGAAGGAACGATCAATAATCGCGGGAGAAAACGGGCGGGATTTCGGTTGGAATCCAATCGCCACTTCGTTCTTCTCGCGCTTATCGTTGTTGCGCTCGAGGAACGACGAGGATGACGGAAGAAGGAAAAGTAAACGAAGGAAAGCGAACCACACCTACATTTTGATGAACTGGACCCCCTTCCCGCTCCTCCTCCCTGGTCGTCGTCATCGTTCCGCTGCTTCGATTAATGCGCGTGGAATGAACGATCTCTGTGGAATAATCGGTTTTCCGGGTTCGCACCCAAAGGAAGCGGGCAGATGCACACGTCACACTGCCAACCAAACGGAACTCCCGAACCAAATGAGGCGGAACTCCGATCGGGGTCGGGCGGGAGGGAGCGAACGGCGGGAAAGAAGTGACCGCTTTCGCGAGAATCAAAGAACACCAGCGAGAGGAACGTTTGTTGCAGAGATCACCGCGAGCATTACGAAGATCTCGCGCAGAGGAGTGTGAATGACCACACGCGTCAGACGGAAATCCTCGCGTCGTGTACGCGGAGAACGCAACAGGGACAACAGGTTTTAACGCACTCCACCCCTTTACGCGCACTCTCCACTCCACCGTCTCGCCGATCGTCTTCCTTCCATCGTCGTCGTTTTCGTCATCGCAAAAAAACGTGCGCGCAGTTCCGACGCGCCGCCGCAACGTCCGCGTGCGGGTCCACGAGAGGCGGGCGGCGACGAACACAAATCAACGACGTTGACGCGAAGAAATGAGACGAGCGGGGAAACAACTGGGCGTGCGGTGGTCGGGCTCGAAAATATGCGCACAATTCGGAGCGGATTTCCGCGGAACACTTTTCGTTTTACTTCGTGTAAACCCCCGCGGACGAAAACACGTTCCGTTGTTGATCAGAAACCGTTGATAAAGGCCGCGGGATTTGCACGCCCGTCGGTCAACTCGCTGGCTCGTCGTTGGCGGGCGACACGACGACGACGAGAGGCGGAAGCGAGCGTGACACGCCGAGCAGAACTCGTGTGTACTTTTGGCTAATTGGGAGCAGGAAACGAAAGTAAAGGACGACGGAAAGATGGCCAGGAAACGAAGCCGCGATCAAACTCGCCAACTGCAACGTCACTAATCGTCGCCCGAAATTAGTGGAGCGCGAACAAACAAACAAAAAGCACCAGCGGCTGGCCACTGCGAACACGGAGCCAGCGGACGGGAGGCGCGGCTCGCAGCCGAGTGGGCGGCGGTCGGCAATCGCCGGCCGGCTGGGAATTTTCGCCGATTTTTAGCCGAAAAGAATTCGTTTCAATCCGTTTATCCGTGGGCAATCGTGAGTTCTCTCAATCCTTGTGATTCGATTTCATTTGTTGGCTTCGTTAGATCACTCGCCTCTTCATGCTCAAGTGATTCCTGCCGCCGCCCGCCATCATGGATCCAACGGAGATCCCCGACTACTTCTCGTACAAGAACATCCGCCAGCTGGTGATGTTCAGCGGCCTGGACGTGAACAACAGCCCCGTCCACAAGTCCATCTACTCGTCGTTCGTGGGCCTGAAGCGCGTCAACTACAAGCTCCTGACCGCCGACTACGAGCAGCCGACGAAGTCCGAGAAGCCGCCCGTTCGGAGTGCCCGCGGGCTGATCAAACGCGACTGGGCGCTGAAGTTCCTGAGCCAACGGCCCGCCCTGATCGTCCTCTTCGTCGACCTCAACTGGAATCACCCGTCGTGGTCGGAGAAGCGGATGGAGTGCGAGTCGAAGATCGCCTCGCTGCGGCAGTCGGTCGTCTACCGCGAGACCCGCATCGCCCTCGTCCTCGTCCAGAACTCCAAGCCGTCCGGCGCTCCCGCCGACGAGGCGATGGCCAAGGAGCGCGCGATGGAGCTGTGCGGCTCGTGCCAACTGAACGAGAAGCAGCTGTTCATCTTCCCGCAGAACGAGAACCACGAGCTGGTGGCGTCGCGGCTGGACGGCATGTTCTACGAGATCGGGCAGCAGTTCTACCAGACGGTCCTGCGGAAAGTGCGCTCCCGGGCGATCCCCAACAACCACAACAACCTCCTCATTCGGCAGCAGTTCAAGCTGGGATTCCTCTCCGAATTGAGGCAGGACACGCACTCCGCCTTGAGGTTCGTTCCCTCCTTGCTCGTGTTTCTATTTCGTCTATTCGATTGCTTGCAGGCCCTACAAACAAGCCTACCAGACGTGCTTGGAGGTGGACATCCCCGACTCCGAGCTGTACGAGTATCTCTCTCGGTCATCGCGTTGCTCAACTACAAGGTTTGTTCACTTCTTTCATCTGCATTGCTTATTTCCTTGCCTGATTTGCAGATCTGTGAGCTCTCTTTCCTGCACAACGTTGCCAAGGACGCGGTCAATCAGTTCCGGCGGCACATGAACGTGTTCGCCAACCGACCGCACGGCGAGTACCCGTCCCCGCTTGCTGGCCAGCATCGAAATGCTCAAGTGGAAGAGCAAGCAAGTGAGCGACTCTTCATTTCCAATTGACAGTCCGTGGAAATGAATGCTTTTAGTGCAAACTGTTCGCCGACTTGTTCCTCGAAGCCGTCCAGAAGGGTCTCGCCGCCTACGCGCACGAGAATCCGGGCCTCCACTTCGAGATGGCCGCCGATTTCCTCCGACAAGCCAACACTCAAATCCTCTCGCTGACTCCGACGCCCGACTCGGAGCGGGCGCCGAACAAGGACATTCTGGTCATGCCGAGTAGGTCTTCTTTCTCTTTCATCTTTTTCCATTCGTCTGTTTCAGACACTGCCGGCCTCACCGTCTACTACGGACAGCGGCCGTGGCGAGTTCGTCAAGGACTGTCGGCCGCCTTGGATCCTCCGAGTCGAACACGCGGCCAAGATCGCGATCGAGGTGGGAAATCAGAGGAGTTTGGAGGATTTCTTTTCGTTCGTGTTTCCAGAGCAACTGCCAACCCAACTACCGCGCCACCATCCAGCTGTGGACGAATGCCATCAGGCAGTACCAGTCCTACCGATGCGGGCGGATGGAGCGGGCGGTGAAGCTGCAGATCGCCGAGGAGTGCATGCACTTGCGCGATTTCAACTCCGCTGCCAAGGTCTGTTCGATTTCTCTTGGTTTCGTGTGTACTTTGCTTGTCCTTTCAGTTGATCCGCTTCGTGATCTCGGAGTTGCGACGAGAGAACGTCTCCTACCTGCTGCATCGGGCGTTGTTGTGCTCGATGGACATCGCGTACTGCCGGGCGGACATCAGCGAGTACATTTGGAGCCTCTCCCAACTGCTGAACGCCGCCGTCATGCGGTTCGTGGTCGGAGATCCGGCCGCCAAGGCGCAGCTCATCCAACGGCTGATGGACTCGTACGTGTGCCTCACGAACGGGACCCCGCCGCCCCAGCCCGAGTCCTTCAACAAGTACTTCTCGGCCGAAGATGTTCGTTCCGCAAGCGAAGTCGGGAGTTCACCCCTGGGTTTTCAGTTGGCTCATGTTCGCGAGCAGTGGTCCCAACTGCTGAACAGCCGGACGGAATTCTCCACCAACCTCACGGACATCGAAGGACACGTGGGGGTGACGGCCGGCATTCTGAGCGAGAGCGGCAGTGTCGGCGACTTCCGGAAGCACGGTGATCGTTCAGGTGGTCCTCGAACATTCGAGCGTTTGTTGATTCCTTCGTTTTAGATCGCCGTGAAGAACCGTTCGGCCTTGAACCTCTCGTTCAACCTGCGGGTGCTGATCGACGAGGGCCTCGGTCGGCAGTACACGACGTTGCGGCGAGAAGCCGTGAGCATTTCGGCCGAGTCCACCGCGGACGTGATGCTGCCGGTCGAGTTGAGGCTTTCGGCCCCCGCGCGACAGGAGACCACGTTCTACGTGAGTTGCAGCGAGAGAAATCGCTTCTCATGACTGCAATTCCAGATCAAGCAGGTGTTCCTTGACTTCGTTTCGCCGCAAGGACGGCTGAACGGAGCGCTGCGCTTCGACTTCATCCCCAAGAAGCTGCACTACACGAATCGGATGTCGTCGAACGGGGACGCCGGCTATCAGACGTCCATCAAGTTCGTTCTTTTTCTTTTACTGCGTTCGTTTGATGGGCGGGTTTTCCTTGCAGAGTGGTCCCGCAAGTGCCCAAACTGCAGCTCCGAATGCTGAACGAGCCGTCCGTTCTGTTGGGCGAGGCCGCCGGGCTGCAGTTCGAACTGCGGAACGAGGAGCCGTACTCCATTCGGAATGTGAAGTGAGTTCGAATCTGTCAACGATCTTCTTTACGAATGCTTGCAGCGTGAATTGCCGTCAGTTGGACACGGACGACCAACAGCCGGAAGGGTACGTCTTCCCCGCACTGGAGTTCGAGACCGAGCCCGGCACGTGGCAACCCCGCCAGAACTACGAGATCACGCCCGAACTCGCCAGTCAGCAGGAGGTTTGTTGTTGAAGGTTGAAAGTGATCACTCGTCTATTTGATTGGTTTGCAGATCGCCTTCACGATCCCCTGCCGTGCTCGCTGCAAATGCAAGACCCAAATGCAGGTGCAGGTGATCGGGCTCGTGGAGAATTCGGCCATTTGGTTCGACGGAGTGGTCGACTTCTCGTTCAACTTCCCGCTCGTCGGCTCCGCGCCGTTCACCTTCGACACGCGGTTGTTGAGCAGCAACGTGAGTTCACCCTTGATCCTCTTCTTCCATTGGATGACGTGTTTAGAAGGAGGAACTCGCGTGTTTGTTGCCCGATCATCTCTCCACCCTTGGAGTGCACTCTCGTCCCGACCTTCGACGGCGAGTTGCTCGGCGTTCGCTACGAACTGGTGCGTTCGGCGACGAACCATCGCTCGACTCAAACCTTTCGATTCCAGAATCCCGAACTGACGGCGGAAGAGCGAGTCCGACAAGTCCAGCCGTAAGTGTTTCCTGCTTTCTCTCTCGTTCTTCTATTCCTCGTGTTCAGCTCACCCGCTGATCAACTCGAAGCCGCTCGTCGAACGCCTGAGTTTCCGCGTCCGTCCGCCCGCTTCCAACGCGACGAGCACGGCGGAATTGCCGCTCGGGCACCTGATCGTTTCGTGGAAAAGGTTTGTTCTCGCCCCTTCTCTCCTGCGATAATTACCGACTTCTGGCGGTGGATCTCGAAGTTTATGTGCTTTGATTCCTTCCCGCGAGGCTGGCCGGTCGGGTATTACGCCCGCTTCCGCGCTATTAGCCCCAAACAGCTTACCGCTAATCACCGGTTGCACTCGAGGTTCAGCGGAAACCAAGTTTTGCAACAGGCTTTCCGTTTGCACACAAATCCGGTGAGCTTTCGAGCGACCGGGGGAATTTGGGTGATCCCCGAAATGTAGCGCGCTCGCAAACGTCAACCTCAATCCTTCTTCGTGTTTTTCTAACACGTGATCCAAGGCCTTCGGCCATCCCCCGGCCTCCTTCCCTAATCGCAGAACAGTCCGTAAGCTTTGCGCACCACCGGGCCGCCTTCTTCTTCGAGTCGGTACGTGCGAATGGCCAAGTGTACAGATGGTGCGGCCTCGCCTTGCACTTTCGAAAGGAAAAAAGAATTAAAATGTTTTGTGGAGTTTCGGCATTCCGAACAAATCGGATGGAGTGCTTGTTTTCGCTGCCCGCTTCTTGATCCCCCCACTCCTCCAGCGCGAGCAGGCCGCCACGTGCACGGACGAGCCGAGGGAACGGGGCTTATTTTCATCTTTGGTCGCCTCTTAGTTCTCTTAAGTACATTAAGAATCGGAAAAAATTCTTAGCCAAGAATGCCCCGCCGGTTTTGGTTGAGATGTGCGGGCCGCAACACGCGCATTACTCTTCTTTATTAAGAGCTTAGGAATCGTACAGCGCGGGAGGTGCACGAATAAGCCCACTCTTTTCAGGTCGGTCAGCCAAAGAACGGCCGAGAGCACGATGCCGTTGGGCGGATATCCGATCAAGTACCTGCCCCTGATCGTGCTGGAGCCCCGCGTGCGCAACGAAAAGCTGATCACGCGACAGCCGGCCGCCATCGAGTACCTGCTGCGGAACATGAGCGACGAGACGATGGCCCTGAAGGTCACGGTCGAGCGCATCGACGCGTTCATGTTCGACGGACTCGCCGAGGTCAGTCCCTTCCGGCTGGCACAAGGAACTCCACTCCGATTTCGTTCAGAAAAGCATCAACCTTCTGCCGAAAAACAGCCGCCTGTTCGTGGTCAACGTGATCGCGCTGACCGCCGGCGAGCTGCCCTTCCCGCGGCTGAAGATCCACTCGCCGGACGCCCAGCTGGACGCGCTGATCCAACAGACGGCCGTCCGCTATTTGCGGCCCACGATCTTCGTCGTGGTGAGTTCGTTCGGTCGATTACTGTACGAAAGATGCGGTCGTTGTAAAGTCGCGAGTTGCCATTTTGTGCCACTCCTCGCGGGTGTTCTTTAAAAATTGTCCCCCGGCTGAACTTCAATGTTGCCGATCCGCGGGCACGCTGCCCATCCGCTCGCATTTGTACGTTCCCCAAATATCGTCCGAGTGGCACGAGGTATTCGGCCGGCCCCGACTTTTGCTGCCTTCTTTTCGTATTCGCTCTACCGTAGCGATCGGGGCGCCCGATGGGGACGAAAGGGCGCGAAGAAGCGACCGGAAAGTTTGGGGGACCACGCGCGCGAAAATAGAAGCCCCGGCCGGAGCGGAAGTTGCGGCGTGCGGGGCGGCCTGATACGATTGTGGCCTTTGGGGTTTGTCTTTTCTGCTGATTTGTAGGCCGCGCATTCCGCTAAAAGGTTGTAGGCGTGATTGGGGGCCGAATGTCAATTAGGGCATCCGTTCCCCCGCACACATCAAGCGGACATCTTCGATCCAAGTGCACACGTGGTCTTTCGAAACGAAACAAATCGCTGCGTGAACAATTGAACAGTCGGCGGCATTGGGGGCACGATTTCTTCGAATCGGAATCGTCTCTTTCTGTTGCCAACTCCCCCGATTCCTTTCGGCCATTCCGCCGCCGTTCTTTGGTCCCGGCCGACCGCCAGACGAATCGGAGCGTCTCGGCGTCACGAACGGCGCGCACGTTCGCCGCATTTCTCCTGGTTTCTGACCGTCGGGCTTTGGCGGTCCGTCCGAATCACGAATTCTGCCGCTGAATTCGCGAACCGGCACACGCAGGAGTGCCTTTCGACGGGCAGAAGCGGGCACATCAAACTTGCGACTTCGTTGCTGCTTTTGCTCCAAGTGGCACATCGACGACGTCCATGTGCGCGCTCTCCGATTTCCCCGCCGATCGTGCGGCTAATAATTCAGACGGTACGAGGACGCAAGTTGCAGCCGAAGAGCACTCGATTGCTCGACCAGTTGTGCACTTTCCTTTCGTCTACCGGCTGTCTTCTATAAACCCGTCCTTGTTCTGATTGTCCTCTGATCGGGTGGATCAAATTGGAAACAAGAACGGCATGTTCTTTAGGGAGAACAACGTGAATGGTCTACTGTTTCGGTTATTCGGTTGAATATCCGATTTCCGCCGCCCGTTCACGCCCTATTTTTGTTCGCGTTTGAGTTGAAATCGGAAACCACGGGGTTTCGTAGACGGCGGCCATCGATTCAATCCTGAATTTTCGATTCGAAAGGGTACTTTCGGGGCGTTTGGCGAGCGGCCGAATGGGTCGAATGAGAGCTCACCGGGTTTGTCATCGCGTTCAAACCACAATGTTCGGGAATGTTGTTTCGAACTGCTTCGAATCGGCGACCACCCGCACGTGTGCGCTCATCAATCAAGTTGCGGGTATCGGGCCGGCGGCTATCGCTTCCGTACGGGCCTCCTTCCTTTCTTCTGCTCGTCCCCTCTTGCGGTGGGCCCAACGGGAACGAGCCGAAATGCAAACGACTCAGCAGCGAATGGCACAAAAGTTTTCCGCTTACACTAATCTTCGTTTTGTCGAGTGATGAGCCGCGAGCAGGCGGCCATGGAGAAGCGGCCCGATAAAGGACGTAATCTTGAGCAGTTGATACCCGACCACGTGGTGTGCGGGCACTCGGTTTGAGGGAAGAGCGGCTCGCATTCCTCCCGATCAAACACCAACCGGGTCATGAGCCGAACGAACGGGGGTGTTCGTGTACTCAACGCCCGCGGCTTGTGCACAATCCGCAACGGAATTCCGTTCGATCCTTCCGCTTCGGGTTGTTTTGCTGCCAAAAAAGGCCAGCGACTTTGCAATCGTTTTGCAAGCCCTTGTTTGTTTACGCGGACTGTTTTCGACCCCAAACAATCGAAATGCTTGGATGCGCGAGCAGCAGACCCGTGGGTTCTCCCCGTCCTTCCGGGAATTCTTCGCATTAGCCACGTGCTCCAAATTAGCCGTTCTGTTTGCGGAGGGTGAAGAAATGCAGAAAGTGGCGAGAAATTTCGATTATTATTCCCCTTCTTTCTTCGTTTACTCATCTCTTCTATCTTTCAGCCCTCTTCGAAGAACGGCGCCCAATCGCCGGAGGACGAACGCCGCTCGTTGACCAACAGTCCGGCGAGCAGCACGCGGAGCGGCAGTGTTCCCCCGTTTGATCGCTCGTTCGGTTTCCCCCGTTCTTGTTCACTTCTTCTTTCGCTTTACGGTTACCGCTCACATTTGAATCGTCTGTATGGGTTCACGTTGCAATGAGTTTTCTATCGTATTCCGTGTGTTCGTTAAGCGAAGAGAAAGTTCTAAAATAAATCCTGAATCGAAATCGGAGTGCGGAGGCAGCGGTTTGTATTCGCTGCACGTTTCCGGTGGCCAAAAGTTTAATTGGACCGCCGATTAATGACCGAACGACCAAAGTGACCGTCTTTTCGGTCCGTATGGGCTGAAGATCAAGGGTCGCTTCATTGGTGCTAAGCGGAGGCACGCCGCTCGGAGGCAGAAGTGCCCGCAGTTCTTAAGGCGATCGGGATGTTTTAGGAACTAATTAACTGCGGCGATGTTTCATGTTTGCGCGAATCAAAGCACACGGCGGGGGTGCGAACAGATCGCTTCGTTTATTCTCGGCCGTCTGAAACCCGACCGGCCGTTTCGAACGAGTACCGTAACGCACGGCCGGCCGGCTATTTCGGACGACTGTACGAATTTCTAACGGCACGATACTCTTTGCAAGAGCGAGCTTTGAATCGAACATCAGCGAGTACCGTAGGTGTGCAAATAGTTCGCTCTTGTTTCACGTTCTGAACCGCTCCTTCTGTACACTTTTATTTGGTCGAAAAGTAGTCTGGAGAGCATGTAGAATACGCGAACGGCCTTCCCAAGCGAGTGATCTCCGGCAGAAATAAACACTCCGTAATCTTGTTGATGTTCGACAAGCTGTGCAGGCCCTTCCGGCTGATGTCTGCCGAGACATCATCCTCTTGTTCTTGATTATTTTCGTCCGTGGGTGTGAAGAAATCGGCGGCGCCGTTCAGTTAATGGAATTACGAGCGATTAAATGCATTTCGTGAGAGATCAGCCCGCAGACGAGTACAATCCGCTTCGCGAAACAGCGAACACTTCCGCCTCTTCCGCCAACTTTGGCCACGAGCGTTGGTGGATGCGTTTGTTCGAGTCCAAAATCGAAGAAAACAAGCGCGGAAGTACAAAAAGTGGTCGTGATTTCCGCACCGTCGAGTCGAAATTCGCAGACAGCCGATTGGGCGGATAATTTTGAGGTCGTTCGGCGAACGGCGAGAACTTACCGCGATTTGTTTGGCTCCACAGATGGCCCCAATGATCATGTGCAAGTGGAGGACCGCATTCGGCCACTGACGTCGGGGACAATCGAAATCGACCACATTTCTTCGAATTCCGCTTCCTTTTGTCTCGTACGATGATGCCCGATTTGTAACTCCACGAGTGTCCTTTCGATTCAACAACAAGCACCGTAGTGGAATTCGCGGCTGACCTTTTGCTTCCCGTGTTCTTTCTGAACTTCTCCACTTTCCCTTGACTCAGTCGACTGTTTTCTGGGCGTGTGCACGGCAATGGAATTACGAACGGAAAGGTCAGATTCAACGGAACGATCGTTGATTGGGTTGACAGCCGACTATTCCACATATATTGACCGTTTCCCAGCGAATCCAATTGTCCGTGACATTTCGGTTCCGGTCTTTCTGCCCACGATTGTTGATTGGGAAAAGAAGCAGCGATGGGAGCGATCCGAGGTGTAATCAAGAGGTGACGAGTGGGAGGAAATTTCGAAGAAACTCGCACTTTCGATGATAAGCGTTCGAACAGGGCGGCCGGTTTGAAAAAAAGCCGGCCCAGGCGGTCTTTGAACATGTTCCGCATTCTGCAAACGTCGGCGATTCTCGTCGGGAGGTCTGCGGCGGCAATTGCAACAAGAAGAAGACTCGTCTTGATTAAACTTACGGGGGAGTGCAACTTTTAAGCTAAACGCTGCTCTTGTACGTTTCTTAGTAGGCGTTTATAGACGATCACGACCGTACATTTCGTTCAGTACTGCGTTCAGTGCTTTATTTTCCACTTTTTCTCATTGTTCATTTACGTTTGACTTGTTCATCTTCGATCCTTAGGATTCTTGTGCTCCCCGCCTTTTGGCCACCAGAAGTCGATGTGCATTCATCGTGAGGTCAAATCCCGACGGCTTCTCGAAACTCTTCCGTTGCGGATTTCTCTACACGCGGGTCATTAGACCCTTAATTCCAGCTTTATCTCGCTGTACCCCTACCGTATTCTTTCAGGCGATCAGGCGCTAAAAACTTCCGAGGGGCGGGATCTCTACGGTCTTCGTCGTTCGTCCGACTGCGTGCAAGTGTTAACGAAGAAGAACAGCGCACCACTCGTATCGTTTGCGTCGAGAACAGCGGCGGAAGACCTCCCGTATCAATGCACAATAACCACCTTGTAAGCGGCGGCTCCGCCTTCTTTCAACAGCGCAGTCGGCGGAGGACGGACGCGTGTTCCAGCCGTGCTCCCGTCCTCCGCGGCCCGCCCCGCGCCTCGAGGGATCGCGGCCCTTCAGGCGGACGCGGAGGAGTTGCGAACCGCCCAGTCGGCCGCCATTCGGTGCCCCAAGCCCCGCCCTTCCTCGCCGTCGGCCCGCCGCCGCCGGCCGCCCCGCCCTCTGCGTGTTGAAGTTATCAAACGCGCGAAAGTTTTTCCAACCCACCGGTTGTCTTCTCCTCTTCTTCTTCGTGCTCGGCAGTCCAAACGGAAAGTGAAACGCGTTCCGGCGGTCTCCCTTGAGTCGTTGGCTCGTGCCGTCGTGCCAATCCACGCGGCTGATCGAAAGACCAGCGGGCGTCTCCTTCGTTCTTACCTTTTTCCTTTCGCTTTTGACTTCCTGTTGAGGGCAGATCACGTGGTCTTCGCTCCTTCCAGAGTTTTCTCGTGCCAAACGCGATGAACGCGTCTCGTTGGAGATCGCGGCCAACCGTTCGCTTTGCGATCGATCTCCAAACAGGAATCCTGCGAAGGAGTCTTCGACGATAGAAATGATGTGTTTTTTTGTGTTGCCTTCTCTCTGCTCTGTGGGGTCATGCTCGAGGGTTCATTAGAAATTTACATGCCTGATTACCGCAGCCACTTCCTCGCGGCGCCTCCATGTGCTTCGGTTTGACTCCGCCCTGTTTCAATTCGCCCACTGTCTTTTAAGGACTGGGAGGAAGCCTGCGGGGTCACATTTGTAAGTGGGCAGAGGGCAAACGAGCGGAGGTACAGTAGCTGCTTGTGCTGTGCTGCTTGACACGAGCCGAACGGCGCTGCGATTTGCGATCGCGTTTGGCCCGAAAGTGGCCGCTCTCCACTCTCCGAAATGGCCGCCTGCCGCTTGGCGTCTTTGCGCGCCGCCGGTGTCAATCTCTGAACTCGGCCAGCTCGCGGTGTTTCACGCGCGGGATCTCCGAGTTTCGCCCCGAGCGGAGGCCGCCCGTCATTCCGTTCGATTAGAAATCCACGGGCTCGCGATTTCAACACACGTCCGTTCGAATCGGATTCCAAATTCGCGTACAAATTCCGCGAATATTTCGGCCGCAAAAACACTCCGATTAGAACCAAACCGGGTCCCCGCCCACCGTGTGCCCGCGCGATCCCCCGACCGGCTTGCAAGTGGATTAAACTTCGTGGGGCATTTGCGAACAACACCCGCCTCAAAGATGTTTGTTCGCGGACAAGCGAAAACATTCCGCCGTGTTCGTATAAAACGCGTCCGTGTTCGTCCCGTTCTCGCATTCGATCCCGACCGAACGTGGCCGACCCTCCTCCACCTGGTTCGATTTCAGACTTCAACAATCCGGTTCTCTCCCCTCCTCTGACCTGGTGTCGATTTTGCTGGTCGTCCAACGCGTGTACGTCCCGTCCGAATCGCTACCCACCCATTCGACGAGCAAACTCATCCCTTCTATGCGGTTTATTCCCTAAACAAATCCAACGGTTCTTCTCAATCAACTGAAGAGGTACAAGTGCTTCAAACCGGTTCGACTCCCGATCGCAAACCCCGCATTCTTGTCCACACTCGGCCTTCCCGTTCGACCGTTCATATCCGAGGATCGCTACTCGTTCCCGTCGACTTATTCGATTGAGCGCCTATTCGTTCCTCCACTCGTCGTCCGTCAATCCGCTCGCCCCCTCTAATCATGGCTATTCTCGCCTACTTCCGCCCGATCTCCGTCCTTCTCGTGGTCGTGGCTGCGGCCTGGATGCAGGTGAGTGCTTCTCGTTCACCTTCCTTCTCCTGCTCGCCTCTTCTCTTGCGCCCGATCAGTGGTGGCGAAGCGTTACGGTCAAGCCGAAAGGCCAGATCGCGCGGCTTGTAGTTCGGAGGAAAAGTCGAAGGGAGCATGTGTAAAAACTACGAACTTCCATACAATAATTGGATTACAAATGCTCGGCTCTTCGCGTGTGCTTCGCGGGGGCACCGTCTCGTTTTCGCGAACTCGGGATACAAACGCCCGTTCATTCCGAATGCTCTCGTGAACGGAGAAATCAGCGCGGCTGCCGGAAATCGTCGCCTTTGTCGCTTTGTTTTGCGCTTTTTTGCGTTGCGGAAGTACGAATCGAAAAGCACTGAGTAATCGTCGGAGTTCATTCCCGATTCATGACGCCCGTGGCGAAATTCCTGCTTTTCGTTCCGCGAGGCGAAGAAATCACTTGTGAACACAAACCAGGGCGTTCGCTTCCGAAATATCCGACGACTCCAATGAAATCGGTTTCGAGAGCGAACGAACGAACGAGTTGACCTCTGGTGATGTCCGAATTAGCGGGCGGGGGGAAGGGAAACGGAACGGGGCAATCTCGAAATGCGTGGGTCACGAAGCCGACGCGTAGCTGAAGAAACGTGCCAAATCGGAGGTCCGCTGAAAGGCCAACCTAGTGGTTTGAGGAGCGGAAACGGCCCTCCAATGGGGAGCGCAATTTTGACGTCGACAAGCCGAAACGCACTCCGCATCGCATGTTTTGACCGCCACTTGTGCAAGCGACGAAGAAAAGGAGCCGCCCAGCCCGAGCGGGAAGTGGACGAGCACGTGGGAGCGTGATTAAAATTGTTCCTTTCGTCATCCCCGCAATAATCATCGGTTTCTCCAGCTACGAAAAAAGCTCCCGTTACGCGGAGGGCCTTGTTTTCGCTGCCTTTGTTACTCGAAATCGTCCCCGTCACGCATTCGATTGCGTAGTGGACCAAATGGTTCGTAAATCGGTTTATTCGTACGCACACGTGGTTCGGCCCCTCCCGCGCCGTGTGTGGACTCAAACAGCACGTTGTTTGCGGGCGGTTTGCATCACCGCGTACGACGTAGTCAATCAACTCGTACTTTCTGTTCACTAATACTGTAAAGCATTCAATGCATACGGTTTGATGTAGGAGAGATGTCTGTTTCGCATCGTTTAGACTCAAATTTCTGCTGTGCGAAGGACAAGATGGCTGCGCACTCTTAGGTTTTCGTTCGCTTCTGTTTCGATTTGACCGCAAGGTCAAAGGAAACCGAAAGCAGTCGTGTGTGGGCAAACTAATCCCAGGAATCTTCCTGCTGATTGATGGGCGTTAATTAATCGGCATAAGAAAACTGAACGGACAGTAACGGCTAATCGTTCGCCTTTTGTTGTCCTTGCATTCCGACACCTTCGGATGCATTTCCTGGATTCCTCCTCATTTGAATGCCATACGAATGGATGCGGGTCTTAAAGAAGAAGGAGGCCGTTGGGGATTTACTCAATTGTTGGTCGTACGGTCGGTGGAATTCATGCAAAATGCGATTAGCTGCTGACCAACATTCCGGATTTACCCGGCCGACCTTTTTGTTTACGGAGATTACCGTCCGTTTTCGTACAAAGTCCGGCCGGCCGCGTTTTGCCGGGTGGTCGTCGTTGTGCGGAAAGGTGGGAAGAGAAAGGACCCAAAAAGGAATGCTTAGCTTACCGTACCGCATTCGGGCGTCGTCGTTTGTTTACTCTCCCGAGCACTCCAAACATCCGCCCCCAGAATAGACGGCCGTGCTCGTCGACAAAGAGGCGTTGGGAAGGAGGATCGTGCAGCAAAAGGGCACAACAAAATGCTCTCCAATTCAAACGCGTTCCTTTTTTGTTTACTGCCCATGTTTCGAGAAGTGCCGTAAACAGAAGGCAGCTGCTTCTGCAGGATTCGCTGCAAAAAGGTCGCATGTCATCGACCATCGGCCAAACTACCTTTGTTGCGCTCTTGCTGCCGGTGAGCGCATTAGCTCGATGCTTGCTGCCCTCGAAAGGCGATCAAATGTTTTAAAAAGAACATGGCCGGCGGACTGGAATCCCAAGCAGCTTGTGGTTAAAAAACGAGCGTTGGTCGGCGAAGGTGGTGCTTTGGGGGCCAGGTACTTTCGCTCATTCCGGCAGATCAACAAAGGAGAAAATAAGAAAAAATACTCGGGCAGACTCGTCGTCATTCGGCGTTCTCCGGAAGGTCTTCGCATAATTGCCCGTTGTGTTTTTTCGTTCGGGACTTCGCCGTTCGCAAACCGCGGGAGCAGACGGCCAGCGATGGCTGATTAATTTCAGGCCTTTCATCTGCTTTCCCCGCAAAAACCTTGACGCCAAGCGAGGGATCAGCGGGCGAGAGCGGAGCCGAAGACAAACTCGAATTCAATCATCGGCTCTGCGGCGGTGCACCGGCGGCCGTCGAGCCGTGGATTGACGTCCGAACTCCGTGGCCAGCGAAAACAAAACGAACGGCGCGCATCCACTCACTCATCGCACACAACAACGCCCGCACATCGTGCCCGCATCCGATTAAGAGCTTCGGTTTCTGTTGTTCTGGCCGGAAACAAACCGGCCGCGTGCCCATCCGATGGCTCACAGCTGGCCGTCGGTTTGAGCTCGTTGCAAAACAAAAACGGCCGTGTGTCTGCCCACGTCTTCGAGCTTCAAGCGGATTATGAAGCTGGACTGAAAGACGCTCGCCGAAAGCGGAGTTGTTTTCATTGGACCGGATGTGTAATCGATTGAGTACCGAGTGGATTAGGGTGACTCGTTTGTGTACTCCGGAAAGATCTCCAGCCAACACCTTGCGAAACGATCTATTTCGCTCTCGGCTGCAACAAACTCCAGCGCCCGCTGCACTTCCGCTTAGCGAAATCAAATCCTCGAACACGAACGAGGACGGCGTGTTGGTTGATCTTTTGGAACTTAAACCCGAAACCAACGATCAAAAGCCACCTGCCTTCCTGTTCTCTTGATTCCTTAACGACTTTTGAAGGTCACAAGAAAACAGTGTCGTGTCAAACCGACGAGAAACTTTTGAACAGACAAGCCAAACTGTGCGCTGATTACTCAGAAACGTTTGAAGAATCAAATGCATATACCACTTGCGCTTGAATATTTGAGCGAATTTGTAGGCGTCTCGCGAAAGCAGCCGGCCGCCCGCGTGCGCATTAGTCCGCAGTCCTCCCGCTTACGGCGAATGAACGCAGATGATCGTTCAATTACGCCCACCTCCAACTTTAAGAAATCCTGCAACCAGAAACCAATCCGTCTGCACGCGGACCAAGTTTCCGTGTTCAGAGCGGTCCGCATTCCAGCCCTTTGTAGTGCGTGAGAATCCCTGCCCGGATTTGTATCCGCAGCGAACTGAAACAACCGCTCGGCGAATGCAGCCGAAACGGGTCTCCAAACTCGATTGTATGAGTTCAAAACGTTGACCCAACTCGAAACCACGCGCGTCCAAGCGTTTCGACATACAGACGGCGACTCCCACGGTCAACAATGGAAAGCGGTGGGCTGCAAATGCTGCCGCTTGCTCCGCGTTACGGTAGACCTCTAGCGTGGCAAAGTACGTCCGTTCATTTGTGGCCAGTGGTGACCTTTGAGGGCCCACAGGTTACGGTCGGCCTCTCTCAAGTTCAGCGCCATTCTTTCGGCAAACAAGAGCCGCGTGACTGCCACGCGACTAAAACCCGAGATTCGTCGCCGCAAAGGTCGAATTTAAAAATGCGCAACAAACAAGCGGCCAACAGACGGCGATTTCGAGCCGCCGGCCTCGTTAGTCAGCCGGCTGATGTCGCGAACTTCAATCGAAAACTTTGAATCATGCGGCCAATGAATTGTTAAGCGGCGTCTGATCCAAGGAAGGGTAATACGAAGAAGATTCTCTCAAAAGCTTCAATCCGGAACCAAAAGGCGATCAGGTCAGAAGGATTCACTTGAAGCTGAGCACCGAAGAACCACTGACGTCGAGGTTCGGACGCCCGCATTTGCGAACAGCCGGCTCAACAACCTCCGTCTGCTTTCCGTCGTGTCCGGTTGACTATTTTCGAACAGATTAACGGGATCCTGGTGAAAAAACTGTACACGCGAACAAGCGGGGTGGATTAGCGGCATGTGCGGCAAGCATGGCCGAATTTATTTCGGAACACGCGTCCCGTCGGCTCGATGGAAGCCTTCTTGTCGTTGTTCGGCGGGTTTCTCGACGAGCATAATCACTCGCCGAGTGCTTCCAATCGATTACGAAGTCCCCCTCCAACGGTCTTCTTCCGCAACACCCGACGGCATACGAATCGAAAGAACATTTTTACGCAAGCGCGGGGGTTGGCGGCCCCGAGTGGAAGGGAATTAGCTGCCGTTTCGGAGGCCAAAGATTTACTCAATCGCCGGCCTGCACCAAAAGGCACACACGAATGCATTTCCGCCGCTCTCGTTCAGCTCAAATCGACACGTTCCGCCCGTCCCGCATGTGCATGACGTGGGCCCAAACGAGCTCCTTTTGGCGCCCTGTTTGAGTGTGTTGTGCTGCTGAAGACAACCGAATTCTGCTCGCTCGTCGTCGTTTTTCGACCTGAGCGTTCGAAGGTCAACCCGCCTGCACTTGGTGGGAACGTCGCCCGATAATTGACTACGTTTTCATTGTGTTAAAACCGAAAGCGAGGGCGTGTGGAATGTCGGTTTAGTGTACACCCACAGTTCAACTACAAAGGGGGAGCGAATCACGTACTAAAATTTACAACAAACGCACAGACATCAACCGGGAGTTATTTTAAAACCGCAGCGAATTCCAACTACCGTATTGCGTGCATGTCGCGTTGCTCAAGGTCCGCAGCCATGAAACCAATGACTGATTGCCATTAGGTATTCGTATTCTTCAAGGCCGCCTTCTGTCATCGATCATTTCGGGTGCGGACATCCTCTATTTTTGGCCGCTTTCTTTCGCACTTGCTGATTAGGCGTCTAGCCAAAGAGGAATGAAATGAAGACGATGATTAGACAGACGGAGTGTAATGTCAATTGGGGAGTTTGCAGTTGTCTGTTGTTTCTTGACCTCAAGGTCATTCGGCCCAAGTGTTTCATCAAAGAAGGATGATCGCTGGTCGAGAAGCGGCCTTTGAAGTTCGCAACTCGTGGGCGTACATCAAAACCACGAGGGAATGGCCGAACAGCCCGCTAACAGCTGTAGCCACACGTGCTGGAACTCGAACGATCACGAACAGCTGCTCAACCTTTTCAATTTTAAATGATTGTAATGAAGAGGGAAACCCGGAAGCGCTCGCGGGATTTCCGCCACACCAAAAAGCGAATTCAAACAAAAAACAAGGCGCTTCGAATTGAACTCGATCTCGGCCACAAATAATTCATGACTGTTGGCGATTTCCGCCTTTCGAACAGCTGCCATCCAAGCGGAAATGGAGGCGAGGCTACAAGATTACCGTAGATTTAAAGCGCAACACCACAAAGGCCAATGCCTCTCAGCTTGCCCCCGCCACCCTTACCCATTCGTTTCCAAGTGATGTCAACTCAACCTTGAATTTTCAGTTGGCCTCCGCAACGAACACCAAACGATGCGCAACGTGCACGGTTGACACGTTCGAGGAGTACAAACAAATCCGCCAGCAGCAGATCCTCAACGACCTCCTCTTCAAGTTGGAGCTGCCCGCCAAGCCGAACAACACGGCCGACTACGAGGAGTACCTGCCGGCACTGCGCGGGCACGCCGCCTATCCCGACATTAAGGACATGATCGAAGCGACGATTCGAGAGAAGAAACGATCGAAGCGTGCGCTGAGTCTGTTGGAGAAGGATTTCCTTCCGTACGTTTACCAGCCCGAAATGAAGGCCCCGCCGCAGATGGCCTACGTGATGGCCGAACGCGCGCCGTGGCCGTTGGAGGACGTGAGTTCTTCGGTCAAGTGTGATCATTCAATCTCATTGCTTGCAGTCCCTGGACATCTCGATGTTCCGTCTGGGCGGCACGATCCGCAAGAAGTACATCAACAAGGCCGACCTGCACGCCTACGTTCGCCGCCCCAGCGCCCTGCACCACTTGCACCAAGCGGAGCTGCGAGTTGACGTCTACGAGCGTTTCATCAACGGAACGGTGAGTGATCGCTTCGATTCGCGGGGCTTCGAATTGGGGAAGTGAGCGGAAGTCTTCACCGAACAGCCTCCAACCGAAAACATCCCTCTCAGAAACCTTTTTGTGTAGCTGTTTTTGCTGTCTGTCCTCGGAGCTTTTCATTTGTTTTCGGCTGCTCATTAATGCGCTCCCTTCCGCGAACGAGCAGAAGCGACGGCTTGTCGAAACCTTATGGAATATGCGTCAAGAATCGTGCATAATCCGTCCGGTTTCCGTCTGCTGAGTGCTCGTGATTCGCAATGACTCAGGATTAACGCTTGTACACCAAGGGCCAAAAGCAGAACACGAGTGGAAATTACGAATTTCAACTGATCGCTTTAAGGTGGGCGACAAGATCGCGACCAAGTACGAACTGCTGCACGGCTCGAAGCCCGTCTTCAAGGTGACCATTCCGCTGAACGGCCTCGATGTGCAGACCTGGGTCCAAACGCGTGCCATGGAGAGCCGCGAGCCGTTCGTGGGCGTCTACGTGGAGGCGGTCTTCGAGGGCGAGAACCTCGCCTTCCACCCCCGCGACCGATACCCCGATGTAAGTTCTTTCGTTAGAATTGGAGTGCGGACAACAAATCTATCCTCACTGCCTAATCTGTTCAATTAAAAGCGCGGATTAAAATTCGTGGCCAGACGGCAGCTGCTACAATTAGCATTCCTCTATTGGTTCTTTGAATCAAGTGTGACAGTCCAGATTTCCAACGCACTTCTCGAATGCAAAATCGTTTCGGTCGCTCCTGTTTTCCGAGTTCGAAAGATCTCCGGTGATCAATGTACTGCACTCCACGAATACAAACGCGCATCGCTTGCCTCTTGTTGGATGCCGTCTTTGAATCGAAAGTTCTTGACCGTTCGGGCGTTTGGAATGAAAATTTTAACCGAATATCTTGCATCAATCCTCAGCTTACGGGAGTGGGTGTCGCAAAGCTCTTTAAGCGTTTAGACGGCCGGAATCAGTAGATTAACGAAGCGGCCGTTCGGTTGGGTGGAAATGCACTCATTGGAACGAAAATTCTTGCTGTTAACGCAAACAACACAAGAATAGACCCAAATTTGTATTGTGTTCTGGACGAAAAGAACAGGCAAGATGACGTGGACATCTGCAAGAAGCACACGATCAATGCGATCTGCAAGCTCTTCAACTGATTGAACGTCCTTTTCAGAACATGTACTTGGAGCTGGAGATGTTCGACATGCCCGGCCGCTCGCGCCGCAACGCCAACCCGCAGACCTGCACGGCCGGCTCCAACGAGACCAAGTGCTGCCTCTACGACCTGATGATCGACTTCGAAAAGGTCGGCTGGGACTTCGTGCTCGCCCCCAAGCGCTACAACGCGTACATCTGCAACGGCGACTGCGCCACCCAGGTACGTTTCGTGCAACAAAGGTTTTGTTGTAAGTGAACGAAAGCTTCGAGTTGAGCGGCATTTCGTGGGTGGGAAATTAGTCGTACCGGTCGGGCGGTTCGTCTTGCGGCTAATCAGCCGGTTGGTCTTTCCGCTCGCGTGTCGCTCTTTGACGACTGCGAATTGAAACACGCGACATTTGGAGAGCAGATGCAAGGCTCTTTTTGATTAACTGCACGCTCAAGAATGCTGTAAGAAAAGGCGTTCAAGAGCTTTCGTTTTTGAAATCAAACGAGCACACTCCAATTGGGAATTTTCCTGTAAGCCTTCGTCCCAAACGGTTTGTGTTTTCGGCGAACTCCAATTTGTGTTCGTCTGGAGGAAATACGCTTGTTTTGAGTGAGCCGAGTACATGCAGGTGGCCAATTATTCGTTTCGAAAGGCGTGACATTGAAGCGAGCAACGAATGGGGGAGCTCGTTTTGCAATTGTTTGTTTTGCCCCTAATGAACGGGCGCAAATTGGTGGGTTTTGTGAGGAAGTTGACGCGAGCCAGCGAGTGTTTTGAAAGCAGAATTGCGAGCTGCCGGTGCTCGTCTGTAATCATGACGTCCTTAAGACGGGATTAACCCTTGCGTTCGGGAGAAAGGAGCTCCTTGCAACGCATCAAACCTTCAAGACCAGCGGATAAGCGATCTTGAAGACAAAGAAGCCGGCAATGAAACGGCGTAGACGGATGGGTTAAGAAAAAGGATCAATGGCAGCGAACATCGGGTTAATCTCGGGGGCTGAGCCAACGGTCTACTCGAGTAATCCAGCCGGAAATGATTCGTTTGTCCGCCTGCCGGCCTTTCTTCGATCAAAACTCGAACTGCATGAATGAACCGCTCAATGCAATTCTTCTGTTTTAGAACCCGCACGGTGTCTTCGCTCCACGGGACGGTGACCTCGCAGACGACCAGCGAGTACTTCCAGTGCTGCCACCCCAAGGAGTACATGCCCATCAAGATCGTGTACGTGACCGAGGAGAACGTCGTCCAAGTGCGCGAGGTGCCCGGCATGGTGGCCAGCAAGTGCGGCTGCGCGTAAATGCAGCGACTGTTGATCTCGATAGTTGATCGTAACTCTCTTCACCAATCATCATTCCTGTGCTCCGCGTTCTTGTTGCCGCACTTCTTCCGTTGATATCACTCCCACGCTTTCCTGTTCGCCCCCATCAATCCCGATTCACATAACGAAACAACCACCAAACAGCCGTTCAGTTCACAAAATGTACATGAATCAACGATCCTCCCCGTTGCCCTTGATCTGTTTTTGGTCTTCCCCTTTGCGGTCTTTCGTTTCCCCCCGAACAGATACTCGGTTTGCGCTCCCCAAGTTATCATCATCTCTCCGATTTGCCATTCCTTCTCGTGTGTTTCTTTGTGTACAGCCCGTGAATTCGTTAGTTGGTTTGATTGGCCGCACGCCTTCGTTTCTTTCTCTCCCGTAGTTGGCTTCTTCTCGATTTTGCTCTCGGACTCATGAGTTCATTTGTGAATTCGCTGGAACAACGAGAGCACGTGCTTCGAAGGGCTCCTTCTCTCCCATTAATTAGCGCCGTTTTCGGTTGAACTTTTGCCCAAATTAATGCTCTTTCTGTGGGGTTTCTTGCCCAACCCGGGCGGCTACCGTACGCATCCCGCTTCTTTCGTGTCTCTTTGTTCGCTTCGTCGCTAACTTATTCACTCCTCTTATTTGTTTTGATCTCGCAACCCTCGATCTCTGACCACCCACCAGCTGTGTAGTGCACTCGGAATACAAACCCGCTAACAAAACAAAACCGTTTCGTTCTTTAGTCTTTCCTTCCCTTCTTCTCCGCTTTGAACTTATCCTGATTCGTCGAAGATTCCCACTTCTTCCCACCGAAATTGAAATGATTGTGCTTATTTAAAGCCGGTTTCTTCTGTCGCGTTCGTTTGTTTTACTCGAGTTATTCTTTTCGTAATAAACGCCCCAATTTGACACGCGGCGGCCTGATTTCTGATTTCGAAGACCGAAAAGTCCGCTCTGATTTCGAGTAAGCGAGTCGAAAGAAGTCGTTCGAATCGGAAGTCATAAATGTTGCATGGGTTGAACAAGTGGATCCGACAGCAAACCGTCGATTTCGGCTGCCTCGGCGTACGAGTTGCAACCAGAGGTCAACGAGATTAACCATTCTGCGGACCGTACTCCCGCCTGCCCGCTCGCCCGCCCGCCGACCGACCAAAAGGCCAACTGGCGGTCAAAAGGGCAGCGAAAAGACCGGAAAGAAACGTTGCGGGAACAGCCGCCTGCATGCGGATGACGTCGTTCTTTGTGCTGGACGGTCCAAAGTTCGCCTCGGCGTCGTTGCGGGTGGGCCGGCCGACCCACGTACCGTTCGGGATTCGGCTGCAAAACCCGCGTCCGGCGGAAAGGCCGAAGGTTTGCGGCGAAACGGGCGGAAGAAGGACGACCTTTTCCGAGGCTCCATTGATCGCTGCCGCGTTGTGTGCACTGCGGAAGAAGTTTCATTCCGAGTTCGTGTCCCGCAAATGAAACCGGCGGCCGTTTTTGCAGAAGAATGGGGCCACTTGCAGGCTTGTCGGGCGGCAAAGTGCAACGGCAATTAATTGTGTTTACTGCGTACTGCTTTCGATTCTTTTGTAGTTGTTTAATTCAATAAATGGCTGGGCAGACGCCGATTACGGTGCGTATTTCTCGTCGTTGTTGCGAGGTGCACGTTCGAATTGGCGGAAGTGAACGAGCGGAATCAAGAAGTTGCTCTCGTTCAGTGAAGCGGACAGAATGCGGATGTACTCTAACGATTGCGTGTTGCTGACTTCACTGCGATGTGCTCATCCTCCTCGTGATGACGTAGCGTAATTTTAAAGAACTCACGTCAATAAGCCCTCAATTAACGAGGTCACCGGTCGAAGACCTCCGCTTTTGGACGGCGACCAAAAAGCGGCAACTTGCGAAAGCCACTCGCGCGTTCGAAATCCGTGCCCCCAACTTGAATGCTGGTTTCTGCTTTGTGTTTGTCACGAACGGAGGCGAATGCGGAGAACCCCGAGACGGCATTGTTGACATCAACACGGCTTTCGTTCGCCCTCTTACGCAACCCTCAATCGAATCAAACGGCGGCGTTCGTGTCAACAAGCAACTCGAGTGATTCCTTCGAACAATCACGACATTACCGAACACATAATCAAGAAATCTGCGGATTATCTAATTCCAAGAAAGCAAGGCTGGACGGTTGGAGACATGCAGCTTGGGGATTAAGCCAAAATTCCACAAAGGCGGGCGGCTTTTATTTGAGGTCATCGCTTGCGTCTTCTGGAGGCAAAGACATTTCAACGGCGGCTTGGTTTCGTGGTTTACTGCGATCTTCTCGACCAGAATAGAAACGAAACCGAACCCGAGCGGAAACCGCCGGAATGCGGGCATCAGAACCAGCCAACAGCTTACGGTCCGTTTTTTCTACGTTTTTAATCATGGTGTGTGGTCCTTTTTTGTTGCTTGCTGTGCCTTGCGGGAGCCGCAAATAAACAAGCGAAGAAGGGCGAGAGTTCGGGAATGCATTCCGTCAGCACAACAAAGATATCCGTCGTCTTTCCTGGACCTTCTACACAATCCACAAAGACGATCACTGAACTCGTCATCGTTGTTCAACTGATCGCTCCTACTCAACCATCGAAACAAAGAGGAAATTCCAAGAGCACTTGTTCATTTTTCTGATGAATAAAGGGTGCTCACTACGCATTCAATACGAAAATGAGCGCCCCGACCATGGGCGCAGATGTGAGTCAGTAACAGGAACAACGATGCACATTTCGTTTCCACTGCCCACTGATTTCTGTTTTACGCAAAAACAATGGGCATTTCTCGTGCCCCCGTATGGTTTGTGTCTGCCCGCTTTCTTTCGGCTAATTGAGTTCTCGGCCGATCGCGTGGCGTCAAAATCCTCGTCCCACGACGCTGATGATTGAATCCGACGATCGTTCGGCCGGCTGCCGTCGTTTCCTTTTGTTCTCCAAACAAAAAACTCGGCCTCTGATTAGGCTGAATCGGATTTTGGCAGCCGACAAGTGCATCCATTATTCTGCGCACGCAACGGGCGCCTGAAGCAGTCGGAAATCGTAGGCCGCACAGGCGGCTTGTGACGAAGCCCCCGCACGAATCGAACGATTGCTCGTCGGTGCGTGCGACAGGGAATGCGGAGGAAGTTCCTTTGTTGTGCGAATCAAAATTAAGGGGCCATATTTCTCACTTTTTCCTCTTATTTCAAAAAACAGCCGAATACATTTGCGCGCATTAAGCGAACGGACGTGGGTGTTCGGAGTGAGCAATTCGAGAGGCCAGACCGAAACTCCCGAACACCCCCGTGCTCGCTGTGGATTAGCAATCGAAGACAGACGGCTTTCCATTTGAAACGTATAAGCCCTGTCAGAGTTGTGTTTCTGCGGAATTGCGACAGACGTTCGTCCACATTGATGCGATTCGCCGTCTGAGTGGGCCGGAAAAGAAATACATTCGTCGAACAGCGCCGTTCGCTTTTCCCAACACGACCAAGCGCCGTGAACTCTGCTGAGGGATGTTTGGATTTTGCTCGCGAACACGAGTGCGCGTTGGAATGTCATCAGCTAAATGCACTCTCCAAAGGGGGGATCCCAGCGCGCGGCTTACGGTATGAAAAAAGGACGCCCGCACGCATGTTCCAAGCTCTCAAACGGACCGAAATGGAAGAATCCCTTCGGATTCGTCACTTGCGCACGAACAACCCGGCGAACACGTGCTCCGTCCAGTTGCTTAGCGCAGCTCATCGCATTGCGCGTGTTTGGAAGCGGGCCTCAGCCGCCGGTTCGTCGAACAAGCCCCAAACCAAAGGTGTTGTGTGGGGATTGGCAGAAGGAAGTGCACGTGCCTGTTGCAATTCTCGTCGTGCCAACAATGACGGCAGCAAACAAAACGTTGAAAAGAACATTCCGGCTGCGGAATCCCGAATTTGCGCACTCGGCGATTTTTGGTGCGAGCGCGTGGCCGAGCGAGTGCGGTGTTGACGTCCGCGGATTCGATTTGAATTGTTTTCAATCGGAACAAAACGAATTTCGACGGCCTGTTCAAAACAAACAAGCGGATTGTGCTCGTTGTTCGACCTGTGCTCCGCCGAATGTTACCCCCAAATGCGAGTAATTCGGTTTGCGGATTGGAAGCCAGTTCCCGGTTTGCATCCCATGTTCTACGTAGTTTTTACGTAACGCCATCAAATGGGAGGTGTTTCCAATTGATGCCTACGAGTGAACGCGATCAATCTCATTATTAGCTCACAGCTCCGCAACGACTACCCTCAATTTGACGTTCCGTTTGGTCGGAAGTGCGAATTAATGACGTGCATTTCGCGGCGCGATGATGCGCACGATGACGAGTGGTTGCAATTCCTTTTCGGTCTTTAGCCCCCGTGTTGCAACACAAAAAGAAATGGCAACATGCCGGCTGTTAATTCGAGTTCCTGGTTGGGGCGAGCAGTCTCCGGCAATTTGTACCCGCACTTCGAATCATTCGCAGACAACAAAAAGAAGAAAGTGGGCGGAAGGCGAGAAGCAAGCGATTATTTATTAAGATAACACCCGCATGTAATTCGCGAAACCCGCCGGACAGCCGGCCGGCGAATCGTTAACGAGCGCGGACTCGCAAATGCGGGTCCATAAAGAAGAAGACGGGAATACGGTCGTCTGCAGGCGACTTTCCCTCGAAATTTCCACACAACTGTGTGTTGATCGGAAAACCGGAAACGAACGCTTCGTTTTATCCAATTAATCAAGCGGAGAGCGCGTAGTCGGGCGGATTTTTACGTCGCAAACGGAAGCGGATTGTCGTCTGCTGTTGAACGGGATTGAGCAGACGGAAATCATCCGAATTGCCGTTGCCCTTCACTCCACACATTTGCCTCCGCAGCCATCTTTGCGGTCCAAGATCCCAAACTAAAAAGGAAGGCGCCCGCTCGGATCAACGCAGAAACTAATTTCCAAATTGCGGCCGAGCAGTCCGTGATTCGGAGGTCCAGCGGTTTAGCGCGTTCATTCGAACTGCCGATCAGCAATGAAAAACCAAACCGCATTCGATGAAGAAAGGATTGGCTGCCCAGCGACGATGGCCTCCGAATGAGCGGGGTTAAAGGGATTGCGTTACGAAAGCCGTCGGTGACGCAGTGAAAATCCCGACGGATAATGGAAACAAGCGAACGGTTTCATTAACGCGATGACTGCGTCGTTTTCCGGTTTCTAAACGAGCGGCAACGCGTCGAGGATCCCCGCTGCGATTTCATCCCTTGCACGGTGGTTCGATGAAAGCAACAATGTTATGCTCGTGCGGAGGGAATCTGTACACGCACTGAGCCCACATATTCGTTGAATTTAACGCTAATTGATCCGGCAATTAATTTTGAGCCATAAACTTTGGGTTTACCGTAATGACAAAAGAAGATAGAGGACGGCAAGGTGTTCCCTTGGCCGACCGCTTACCCCCGCCATTTACACGCGAACTTCGAGCACGCCCGTCGCCCGCGCATTGTGACCGTCGGCGGGAGCAGACGGTGCAAACGGGAACGACGCATCCGCACGGAAAGTGCCGCCGTCTGCAGCGCGGCCACCTTCCCAACACTCAATGATCAGACTACGAAGAACGCGGGCGGCAGACGGACCAAAGAAGTCGAAATTTTCTTTCCTCACTTCTCTTCGGTCGCTAATTGTAGCGCAATAAGCGGAAATCGACGCCCGAAATTGGTTGGCGGCCGGTGGGCGATGAAATCCGACTGTCTGCCGCCGATTAGTCCACGCGCACTGCCGGACGGCCGGTCGATGGTCAGTTCAAAAGTCACTTGCCGCCACCTGAACGCAGCACGCGGTGTCAGTTTCCGGGGATCCGCGTGTTGCGTTCCGTTTTGTATTTTAACTCCTCAAGTTTTGACGCGCGTTCGATCTTTTTTGGCCAAGTTGTGCGGCTAAATTTGGACCAGAATGGACAAGGATTCGTCTCTCTTTTGTCTCCCTTCCCTCACGTGCTGATAAGGACGATTACCGTAAACGGGCTGCAGTTTCCGTCCTTTGACGAGCGCCGCCGACGTAAATAGCCACCTTTCGTGTATTCCCGCTTAGCCCGTGAATGAAAGCCGTGTGGCGATTAGTACGGTTCGAATGAATGGCGAATAGGAGGACGGTAGCCGGGGGTTTCGTCCACGCAACGATGACGTCCGCCCTGCAAAAGGCGCTCACTTGCGTGCGGATGACGAAATTTCCGACTGCAAGCCGACCACAAGCGGAATGTTTTGTTTTCTCCAACAGCTGCAAAACAAATCCCGACTTTCGTGTTGTTTTGGGGATTCCGCCAAAGATGCTTTCCGAGGGCAACTAACTGGTTAACACGAAACATGAGAATTTAATAAATCAAAAGTGATTTCAACTGTAGTTTGCGGTTGCGAGCGCCTTACCCTGCGCGTTCCCGTCGTTCCAAAGATCAGAATCTGCGGGGTTAACGAACTGCCTAACGGATTGCGCTCGCATCTTCTTGATTGAACCCCAAAAGGGCATGCTTTCCCGTTCGCGTCCAATATGCTTAACGAGCCATAAGATGCTTTAGAAAAGTTAATGCTTGTCAGAAGCCTCAAGAGCAAGCTTTGAATTAAAATACGGAAGTCAAGAGCTCAAGCAAAGAAAACCCAGAGCAAATGAGGGAATAGCATGGGGAAATCGGGCCTCGGAAAGCACCCCTGACCCAAACTGAAAACCGCAAAACGCACGACCTCGTTTAAGATACGGGGAGCAGCGTCTTTTCTATTTCGAGCTCATGTACAGACGACAACGATCATTACAACGCGTTTTCGTTCCCTTCAGTTGTATTTTGGATTAGAGGATGTTTAAACCGTTTTTGTTTCAAGTTTACACTCCAGGGCACTGACGCAGAGCAGTACGAAAGAATCTAATTTACTTGCTACAAAGCTGACAAGAGTTGAGACGCCATCCGGTGCGGTCCCGTTTCGAATCCAACGCGCCGGTTCCAACAGATGACTACAACCAAAGTTTGAAATGCGCCAACCAAAAGCTGTGACTAATTTGATTGATTCCGAGCTCGAATGAAAACCGCCTTCCACCCTGATACTGCATCCATTTGCTGCTTCCCTTGTAACGTAACGGGGCCGTCAACCCGTCACGTTTCATCGTTTGCCAATCGAAAGATCGTTGGGATCATCGATTGCAACAAATGGAAGCAAGGCGGTGCTCAGCGGTGTTATCGTACGATCGATCGATTCGAAGTGATCATTTCGAAGCAAAACGGCCCAACGAATCGCCGCGTACGCGGGTTTGCAAACGTGGAGAGGATTCCCGCTGCGTGCTGATAAAACGGTAAGAAATTCTCGAAGCAAAACTTCGTGAGAACTCCAACTGCACTATTAGAAGCGTGATGAGAGAGCGAGCGAATGCGGGGCGTTGATAAGAGCGTGCACGTCAAATGCAGCAGCCAGCGGTAGCTAGTGTCGAGTTGATCGCACCAAACGGTACTTCTTGAACGGATGGTACGGTTTGCCAGCAAATGGAATTGAAAGCCGGTCATTCTTACAGACTCAACTAAATGCTTTAAATTTGCGGAGCACATCATCGGTGTCATTCGTGCTCGTTTGCGACTCCGCAGTTAAAACTGTTTGATTGAACAAGCTCCGTATTGGATGAGAGAACAGGAGAATCAAGAACTTTGAAACAATACTTTGATCCTTTTTGGTCGCATCCATAAAAACGAAAGTAAAGCGACGTTCGAAAACAAAAGAAGCGCATTCGGGAAGAAGAAATGGACCAGACGGAGTGCTTTTCGAACCAAATTGCATTAGTTTTTGCTCAATTACGCGGATGTCCAGACGTCTGCCGGCGGATGAGCAACAAGTTTTGTGACGACTTGCGAAACAAGCCACTCACGAACAACGGGAAAATACTTTAGTCGAGAAGGACCATCAAAAACAAGAGTTCGTTCAATTAAAAAGCGTCCATTCAACAGCAAACAATCGAAAGACCGTAACGCAAAGCTGCCGCCTCGTCCGCCCGCAAGTGCCGAGTGGATAAGTCGGGAATGGCGGGCGTAAAGCTTGAAATTACGGTCGATCGCAAGCCGCCGAGCGGGTGGGTAAACGGCGGTGCGTTCGGTAAGCGATTGCGGGTTTGTTTTTGACCTTTTGTCTGGCCCCGATTCGCCGTTTATTTGCGCGTCCGGATGGGCCGCGGCGGACGGCGAAGCAGGTGGGCGGCCGGCCAGACGGATCGCCCCGTCGATCGGGACGATAAGCGCGTTGACCTCGCCGCGCTGATCCGAACTGTCTGGGAATTGCGTAAGGCCGCGCGGGAAGCGCGTTGATTGTGGGCGGAAATGTGCGCAGTTGGAAGCATTCGCCGAAAGCCGCCCGTCAGAGCGGCACCTGTGCGCAACGCACGGCAGCGCGTGGATCCGCTCGTCCCCTCCGAGAGCTCCATTTTTGTTTTACAGACTAGTCGTTCGTTAGAGGCTGTAAGCTCAAAGGGCAAGTGGTTCGAAGTACAGTAGGCGCCTCGAAGCGGTTTGTACTCGTTAAGTTGTGCTTTCGAAAACCAAAAGAACAACCGTTCTTGTTTATTCACACTTCTCGTCGCTTGTCTTCTCCGTTTCACCTGCTCGCTCACCTCCAAATCCACGATCAACGATGCGTACTTCCGCTGGATTTTGTGTGCGCCCCGGTGCGGGCCTGATTTTTGATTTTGCATTCGGGAGTAGTCGGCGGAGACCGGCCTGCACAAACCGAGTACTTCCGCAACACTCGCCGCGCATCCAGTCTGCCGCCATCACCTGCAGCCGCGGGGGCGTTCGCTAATCAGTCGGCTCTTCGGACTCCGCAAATTCCTGACCGCCGACCTCTTTCTTCGCGTGCCTTCGGCTCGACCTCATCTCCATCTTCGAGATTGATTTGCTTAGACGCGGAGGTCACATGAAAGGAGGAGGAATGACGAGAAATCCGCTCGTCTTTTGCTGCGCCCAATAAAAAAATAAGCAATGCGATTCTCTTCCGCGTTTGTATTTTGCCATCCGACGCACTCAGCTGATTAGACGGGCGGCCGGCCGCAAGTGGTCGTGATTCGAACACCTTCGGTCAAAGTCCACGCCGCCAACGCGACCAATCAACGTCCGCATGAATGGGCGTACGGTAGGGCGCGAATGTCAGCCGAGAGTTGCGGCGGAAAGTGCGTGCAGCCGGTCGGTCGGTCGGCCGGATTGGATTAATTACCGGCCCGACCGGCGAGTGGCGCTAAACGGCCGCCGCCGGCGAGTGCCAGCTTCGCGAAATCGCCAATCTTCTCGCGCGTTTCGCCCGTTTCCGCACAGAAACCTTTAATCCGCGTGCAGAACCGCAGGCACATGTCAGCGGGGCGCGAAAACTTCCCCGCGGCAAAGAAATTACCGCGCGCGACCCAAACCACCGATTAGCAGCCGCGCTTTGGGCCATGGAAACGGTGCGCGTACCCACCGTCTCCTTTCGGCTGCACTTTTGTTGCAGTCACGAGTCTCTTCGGAGTTAAAGCGGACTGTAGTCCGTTGCAAAAGATCGAGTGTGCGGTACTCACGTGACTTGCACAAGCACGGGCGCTGTACGGTACGAAACAAACGTGGGAGTAGAAGAGAACAGATGGTTCGGGAACTCGCTTCTTTTTTCTTCCTTCGACTCGATTGTGATCGAAGCTCACGTGCAAGCCGTAGACAACTGTTGCGATCGAAAATGTGGCTGTTTCTTGTCGTTCTGTGTTCGTAAAATGAATGCCGCCAGCTGTTTGCAGGGCGAATGTCACGATAACTGCCGGACGGCTGAATGCATTAATTAGTTACCGGCCTTTCTAATTGGTTCGTTTTGTTCGTTAGAAGTGGTTCGATTGCCCGAAATGTCTCCAATAGAATGGGCTTTATTCAATCTACCTTATCCTACTAATCATTCAAACAAAAGGCACAATCGCAACAAGAGAGAAACGGCAGAGAACACACGCAGCATGCGATCAATACGGTCGGATGCGATACTCGATCTCGCACAAACCGTAACCTTTCTGCCCGTTCACTTCGAACTCGCACATCAACTCTTCAATGTAGCAAGCCAAATCCAGGCCCATTTTGAAGGCCAATCGTTCTTGTACCCGCACTTTGACCTGAAAGAAAGAATCGAATAAGAAGGAGTGTGCGTGTTGTGTCTTGGAATAATTAAAATTCCGACTTTGACGACCTTTCCGGTTGACCGCCCTGGTCCCAAGTGTTTCTGGATGAAATTTGGTCATTGAAATGCAGCAAACAGACCCCCCACTCGCGTGTCTATAATTAGCATCGGGTGTGAAGAAAAAATGTCAGAGACGAGTGGGTATTTTCGGTCCGGCCGAGCGCCATTTCGACGTCGTACAGCGGCGAGTGTTTACGAGAGGGCGTGAAAAGTGCGTAGAATTGAGCCGAAGCAACACGAACTTTCGCTTCGAATTGCCTCCGATTTGTTTGTGCGGCCGGGGCAATTCGCTCCGATCATCCACCGGTCAGCCCTGTCGACCATCCAAACGGACAACAAAAGAAAAGGGCATGCAAGAGAACACTCCCGGTTGACGTCATCATTTGCCCATTCAACGGCGATCATCAATTAGATCTCCGCAGATTTGAGGTTGAATTAGTGAACACAATGGCCGGCCGGTCGGCATTCACCATTCGGGCGGCCTTTTTGCGGACACGCAAGCCTCCGCTTCGTCGAACTGTCAGCCGCCGGCTGTAGGCGGCAAGCGGAAATCGTATTCGTTGACACGCAACCCCGCAACGCTCGAATTTGGAATGTTAGGGACCAACCGTAAAAAAAACGAAATGCCGCATGCGGAAAGGTTAATTCGAAATTAAATGATTGCTTGATGCAGTGAAGGGTAATGCGTAAGACCTTTCAAAAGATCGCTTGTGTCATTAGTTTAATCGCTTACCTCGTACATCTGATGACTGTTTTCCGTTTCGAAAGAGTACTCGAATTCGGGCGGAAATCGCTTATCCTCCCCGATGAACGGAAGTCGGAGATTAAGCTCTCGAATCGCAACTTTATTGCCTTCGCTGAATTCATTACACGCGTCGGTCGTGCGCGTTAAGCTGCAAGGACGTACGGCTCGATGATGTAGCCGAACTGGAGATGACTGAAGACTGCTTCCGGAATCGAAACGACGGTCGTGTTGACGCAAGTTCCGTCCTTCAGATGAAACATTACCATTACGTAGCTGCAAGAAGAACGTCACAGAAAGAAGAGCACAAAGACGAAGCAAGGATGCCCGTCGATGACGAATAAGTTATATTTGAGGCCCCGGAGCTTACCGCCGCATGTCCGTCCATCGCCGATAGGGGGCGATGGTGTGATCGCGCATGCTCGTCAGTTGGACGTCGAAATTCTGATCGTCAATTTGGAGATTCCCGCTCAGCTGCCCGAACTGCTCGTAGTGGATTTGGTGCTTAGCCTCGAGCTTTTTGAACATCTGCCGACTCCACGGCTCAAGGGCCAGCGAGCGGGCGATCATGTCGGGCGAGACGTCCGTTTCGAAGTTGAAGAAGTCGCCTGCAATCACACGCGTTCTCTTTCTCCTTTTCAGATGCCGACCTTTGGCATTCCACTCGAACTCGAAAGACGTTCGGAACGTGCGGACGTTGGCCGGCGGGTCGTCTTCGCCCACTTCCTTCAGATTTTGTTTCAAATTTTTCGCTTCGACGAGCATCCCGTCGAATCGCAGACGCCAGCGGCCCATCGGCTTCTCGCACACAACGCGGAAGCCCGACTCAGTTCGGTACTCCCGCGTGGTGGAGCAGGTCTGAACGAAATGCACTCAATAGATAGCAACGGAAAGTACTTACCTTCACATTCGACGACTGCAGGAGCTCCTCGTTGACAAACGTTCCTCGATTCGGGACTTTCAGAACGCAAAACAAGTTGGCGGCCGAGTTTTGTCGCTGAGCGAAGCCGAACGTGAAGAAGAAGCCCTCGGAATTGGCGCCGTTGAAGAAGATGCAATCCCCAGCATACGGGAGATCTAGAGAAGAATACAACAGAATAAACCCGGAAACAAACCTGCCGGCAGCTCGTGAATCTTCTCCATCAACCCGACCGGGAGTCGTTTCAAGCGATCCGCGTCGGACATTCGAAACACATCGCCCGCGTACTCCTCGTTGCTCTTCGCTTTTCGCTTCCGTTGCAGCTTGACCAACGCTCGAGCCAACCAGAATTTGAGCCAAAACCAAGCATTCGGTTCGCTGTACACTCCATAGAGCTTGCGAGTACCTCCGAAGCTCACGAATTGCAGGCCGACGATCACGGCCGAAATCAGGAGCCCGGCGACGAACAACGCGAGCATTTGGTGGAGGAGCGAACAGGAAGCGAACTCTCCTCGTTGAAACAAACAATCCAGCATCGAAGGGAACATGCCGAGGTCGGTGGAAGAGTTCCCTCGTTTCTTATCACTTTTGTCGTCTCCTCACTTGCCCCATGCAGAGCGAGGGTCAAATCAACGCCGCACGGAGGTGCAAAGTCAAAGAGGAGGGAAGTGTGAGCGCAAGGGAATCGGGCCGCGCGCTCGGAGTTCGCTCTTTTTGTCCGCAATTCACGCGACCAAATGCGGCCGGCCGGTTGGGTTCTCGCCGCTCGGTTTGTTGATTCAACACCCCGCAGCGGAGCGGCCACGTTCTTTTCGAAACTTGCGGTCGGGTGATTTGTGGCCGACATGACGTACGAACAGTGATTGATTGAAGACTTTCCACAACAGAAACACATTGATTGTTTACAGGGAAATGAAACGATTGCTTTCCGTTGATCACGCGTCCGCAGCGTTGATAGTTCGCTTCGATGCGAATGCCCCAAATGTCACTCGTTTCTCCCCGAGGACTACTCGAAGGCAATTTGTGTGTGGCGAGTGTTCGTCCCGAAGAGAGAAACGTTTCATTTTGGAAGTTAATTTAAACGAGGAAAACGCAATTATTCCGCCCGTTTCGCGGCCGCCGCTTCGGTTTCGCCGCCGGTGGGGGAAAGAGACGTCGTTCGTTTATCTTGACTCCCAATTTCCCCATTTCGACGGTCGTCTCGGGGCCCCGAGGAGGAGCAGCGGCAGCCCGCAAGGAGAGAAGGACGACGAAGACGAGTAGGGCGGCCATGAGTCATGAGCTCTCCCGCGACGAGTGTGCAGTCGACCAGCCGACCATTGCGGGACCCGTTGGCGGGTGGGTTTGCGCTTCCGAATGAACGCGAACAAGCGAACGTCGAGTTGATTGCCGCCTCGTTCGACGCCCGGCCGGCCTCCTCTGATTGACTTTCAAATCGGCCTCGCAGCTTCGGGTCGCAAATCTTTCGCTCGGCTTCGTTTCCCAACGACCGGCCGCTCGATTATTCCCTGCTAATCAACGGCCGTCCTCCACTGCGTGCATTATTCGTCTTTGAAAGCCGCCCATTGATCATCACACGGAGAAGTGCGAGGCGAGCTTCGTCGAACACATGGGACTCGTGGTGGCCGCATGTGCCGCGTGCAGCGGAGATCACCGACCGGCGGCCTGCGGACGGTGATTTTTCAAACGAAAACCCGCCCTACAATCTGCCCCCCTGCTGCCCGCCGACCTTCGGCCCCGTCTCGTGATCAATGGGCAGCATGATAAGCCGGCGGAAGCGAGGAGCCGCCGCCAAGCGTTCCAAAGAAATCGACCGGCAGTTGCGCGACGAGGGGATCGAACAGTCCAAAGTGATCAACCTACTCTTCTTCTCCACCGACCGCGAATGGAGGTTGATTGCGACGGACGACGTGAAGTCAGCTCGCTCTTTCTGATCGTTTGATTCTTTTTGTTCAGGGGCTCACCGAAGGTCGCATTCGAACGGTGAGTGTGCTTCGTTGGGATCGATTTGTTCACCACTTATCGTGAGAGCAATCAACCTTTGCTGTGCTTTAGAATGTGCAATGAAGACAACAGGAAGCGAGGCGGGACACTCGACGAGATTGACTTCGTGTGCAAGTACCTTCCATTCGCGATCATCGACGCGTCGGGCATTCGAACGAAAGTCTCCAAGTGGCTCCACCACTTCGAGCACGTGAATGCGCTCATCTTTTCGACGGATGTCAGCAAATACAACGAGAAGTTCGATGCCGTGCACGGGAAGGTCGGTGAATGAATTCACTTTGTTTATCTCTTTGGAAATTCAGAACCACTTGCGGGAAGCCTTGCGGCTGTTCGATTGCATGTTCAACAGTCCCTGGCTTTCGGAAGTCTCGTTCATTCTGATCACGTACAACGTGGACGTGTTCGAGGAGAAGCTCAAATCCACTCCGCTGACCGTCTGCTTCCCCAAATACAACGGTTCGTTTCCACTGCTTTCTATTTTGATGCCTTCCATTTGTTCAGGATTAAACGAAGTGGCCGAAGCAGTCGACTACGTGCACAAACAGTTCGAAGCCAGGAACCGATCGCCGAAGCGGGAGCTTTACTGTCACTCCCATCGGCAGCACCTGGACGAGACGATCTGGCCGTTCGTCTTCGACTGCATTACGGACGTGATCATTGCGAATAACTTGAGGGGTTGCGGGTTGTATTAATTCGATTTGAGTCCTCTGTTGTTCTTGACTTCCGGTGTCATTAGTCCTTCATTTCAATTGAATCGAATACGATGTAAATGGTTGAGAAATAAACTCATGAAGACTTCTTGTGCTCGTTGTTCAATTCTCGCCGCTTTCACCTCACACTCCGCTCCATTGTTGTTGCACGAAGGAGCGATGGATGACGCGGCGGATGGAAGCGACGGGAAATCCGAGCGGCATTTCGCCCGCGCCGCCGGCGCTCGCGGATCACCTGCGCGCATTGCGGCCTCCCCGACCGCTTTTGTTGGGCGGCGGCGGTAAAAAGAGGCGCGAAATCGCCTCCGGCGGCGCGACGCGCGGATTGCGGCGCCCACTCGTTCCGACCGTCCAATCGCCTTCCGGAGTGCACGTACGAACGAACGAGGAGGCGAGGATTGTGAAAGTGGACGGACGGCGGGCGATCGGCGAAATCCACGAAGCGAATTTCGCTCGTCGCACTTTCGGATGCGAGGTGGCGCCTCGGTGGGAACTCTCGATTCGTTTACGGCGGTAAACATCCGCTCGAATGCAAACGAATGCCTTCGCCGTGAATGCCTTCGTTTGATTTATGACTTCGTATTGGATGTCTTCCATCGAATTTCGCGGTGCTCTCGAGAAGATCCCGGCGGATGGGATCCGCACAAAAGGGCGCTTAATCGCGTAATCGACGAAATGGGCGCCCGTCTTCGTGCGCAATCCCGAGCGCCGCGCGCCGCCCGCCCGCCCACCACTTCGTTCCGCCCGGCGCCCCGTTCGCCGCGGCTTACCTGCGGGCAGAAATTCGCTTTCGGTCGGCTCATCTTCGAGATATCCGCTTTTTTCGGCGATTTCGGATGACCCAAATAAAACGATGCCGTTGGAGACGGCGAGCTTATTTCCGCAGTGGTTTTCGACGAGCTCTCATTGATCCCGTTAGCTCGGTGAGAGTGCTCGTCTTCTCCACAACTCCCCGTGTTGTTCCGCGCAGTGAATTGCGACCTAAACCTACCCGAGTCTTTTCATTAACGCCTTTCTTTTAGCTCGGCCTTCTTCGTCTTTCTCTCTTCCCTGTTGACCACCGAGTCTGGAATGATTTCGAGTGCGTGGCTCGGAATCGGAGTCTTGGCTCTGAGTCTGCTCGTTCCCGAATCGAATGGCAAGCTGTTCATCACGCGGCAGAGGAGACAAGCGAACGATGCCGCCGCTTCCAACGCGAATCCCACTCCCGCGGCTTCGCTCGCTCCCTCGTTCTCTTCGTTCAACAGCGAGCAGCCGTTGAACGACAAGGTGAGTACATCTTCTCACTTATTTGTGTACTTCCGATTCGATTTGTGCAGGAGAACATGGAGAAAGTGGCCAACTACGCGAACAAAGTCCTCGAGAACCTCGGCATGTCGATGGGCGGCGGTGGTGGTGGCGGAGAGAAGGAGGTGCGCCGCAAGGAGCCCCCGCTCCCGTCCACTCTCTACCAAGCCGACGAGCTGAACAGCATCGTCAACGAGGCCAGCCAGAACCGAGTCGATCTGCAGGGACTGACCAGCGGGCAGATTCCCGGTTTGGCGCCCATTCCCGTTCCTGGGTTCGTTCTTCGATCTCTTCTTTCATCCTTGTATTTTTTCTTCTTTAGTTATCCCGGCCCTGCGGAGATCCCGACTGTGCCCGGAGTGAACACGATCCCCGGATTGAGCAACTTCAACTACGTCGTATGTTTCTGGAACGAACGACGTGTTGACATTTCTTTGTTCGGTTAGGTCGGGCAGTTGATCCCGCAAATGATTCCGCCGACGAACACGCTGCTGGGCTCGTCGATCAGCCGCCTGCTGCCGAAGGACACGACGAAGAACTTAGCGAAAAACGTGTTCCGCGCCGTCCACCCGGCCGCCGAGAACGTGGACGTCGCCCGCATGATGGGCCGCTGGTTCCAAGTGATCAACAGCCCGCACGTGATCCGCGAGGCCTGCGCCGTCACTCACTGTAAGCAGCAGCCGAGTGCATTCTGTTGAGCACAAGAGCTTTCAGTCGGCGCCCTCACGAACAACACGTACAGCGCCACGTTCACCATCCTGAAGTTCTACCGCGAAGGAAACCCGAACGGACCGCCGCGCTTCTCGCTGGGCTACGGCTTCAAGGCGGGAGACACGGGCCAGTTCCTCCTCCACTCCAGCAACTCGCCCGATGCCGAGCCATGTGAGTGATAGTGCTAGCAAGAGATTGGAGGCTAATCGTCGAGTGGCTTGCAGTTTGGGTGATCAAGTTGGGACCGCTGAATGAGTACAACCAGTACGATTACGCCGTCGTTTCCAACTGGGTTCGATTCCCCGTGTTCGTGATCGCTCGCGATGCCGAACGCTTCCAACGAGTGCACATGAAGGGAGTCCTGCAGTTCCTCGAGGACAACAGTGAGCAGCGGGGGTGTGAGAAGAGTTTAATTGAATTCGCTTGCAGACTACATCAACGTGATGACTAAAGCGTTCAACATGATCTCGCCCGTCGACTACAGTCAATGCCAATACACGCCGACCTTCTCGGGAGCAGGCAAATAAACGCCCGACGTCTCCCGTCCGCCGCAGCTGTCGCTAATCACCAAAAACCCGCCTGGGCTTTCTGTTCTTGTTGCTAATCAGTTGTAATCCAGCCGTGCCCGTAATAAACTACTTATTCATTGGAGTCGCCCTGCTTCGGTCGCTCGGGATCGATTGGTTTTGTTCAAGCACTGAATGCGCGAGTCGACGAGCATTCTTCACGATTCTTGCGATAATCGGCTCCTAGATAAAGGCCCTGATCAGCTTGGGGTGTATTCGCTGATTGCAACGCTCGCAACTACATTTCGGAAACGTACGCGCACTTGCCGGCCGACCGTGCTGCTCGTAACCCGCGTTCCGGCCCAAATGCGGCGGGGAAAATCACTCCGCTGCCGCCTGGAAGCAAACCGCAGGGCGCGACGAGCAGCTGGCGGGGGCGTGGGCGCGATCGAGCGCTCCTCGCTGCTCCCAAGAAAGCGGCGGCCTCTCTGCCAGATCGGTTTTTCGGTTCTTGCGAAGGGAGGGCGATTTTCGCTCCGAATTAATCGGTCGTTCGTAATGGAGACGCCCGATCCTCCTCACGATGTTCCGGAAAATCCGGGCGCACCTCCGAACGGAAAGAAGCAGAAGGTTTGTTTCGATTGCTCGCTTTCCGCGAAATTCCGCCGATTTCAGTTCGTCTGCTCGGAATGCGAGCTGATCTGCCGCGACAAGCTCCGCCTCGAACAGCACGCGTCCGGGCACCTGCAGACGAGAGGGCTGGGAGTGCTCCGTCTGCGGCGTGCGTTTTGCGAAGGCGCCCTTCGATCGTAATCGTCATGAGGAGAACGTGCACAACCTCTTGCGGGACGAATCGGACCTCACGGAGAAGGAGGCCGTTCGCATCAAAAAGGTGCGTACGGGATGGTCGCTTGCTGTTCCCAATGCTCCCGCTTTCAGCACCAACTCGGCCGCCTCAAGAACGTCGGCAACCGCCTGGTCGTCGTTCAACGCGGTGCCCGCTCGTCGCTCTCCGGCGCGACTGACGAGGCGACGGCCGACGAACTCCGCGCTCACATGCTCAAGACTCTCCGCCCGCGCAAGTCGGAGGTGAGCGCGGAAGGACCGCCTTCTTTCTCTGACCGCTCCGTTCAGCTGCCGGTCGCCGAATCGGGAGGGGCGATTGCCGCCCAGGGCCCCTCGCAGCCCACCGAGCGGCCCGCCCAGCAGACGGGCGTCGAGGACTCTCCGGACGAAATGCTCGCGATGAGTGGGCAGAAGAGAAGCCGGCGCGTGGTTCCCATTCAGCCCTTCGTACGGCGAGAGCTGTTCGCAAGCGACGAGGTGAGTCCACTTCCGCCTCTTCCTTCTGTACCATTTGTTTGTTCGCTCGCTTCAGGACGAGCCGGAGACTTCGATCGAGCCGAGCAGTCCGAAGACTCGCAAGCTGTCCGCTCGCTCGCTTGCCGCATCGTTCGGCAGCCGCACGGGAAAAGCGGCCGCTCGCCCGGACGGCGAGTCGTCGGCGGTGAGTGGCCGGCAGTCGATTTCTCTCAACGCTCCTCGCTTGCAGCTCTCCAGTTCGCAGGGCGGCGATTTCGAGGAGGAATCGACCGATGAGGAGGCCGTTGACTGGAGCGTCCGCCTGCGGTCGCGAAAGACCACGAGCCCGAAGGTTTGAACGGGCGACCACTTCCTCATCGCAGCTCCGCTTTCAGTCTCAACCCACCACCGTCAAGAAGCCCACCCAAGCTTCGCTGTCCAGCAGCGAGGACGACGAGGAGGAGGAAGAGCAACAAGAGGAGGCTTCCGGAGACTTCAACTCGTCCCAGCCGAAGAACTCGGCGATGGTGAGTGGACGGGAGGATGATGAGGAGTGATCGCTTGTGTTTCAGCGCGTCTGCACGGAGTGCGGCATCTCGGTCGGCGTCGTGCACTTCCAGAAGCACATGGCCAGGGGCACTCGCGCGAGGTCGGCTGGCAGTGCGCCCTCTGCGGCATCCGAGTGGCCACGCAGCGGAAGCGGCAGAAGCACGAGGAGCGGGGGCACGGCCTCCGTCGCTGCCGCTTCGATCAGGAGCGGGAGGAGGCGATTCTGATCGAAGAAGTGAGTTCTCCTTTCCACTTTCCATCCCTCGTTTCTTTCAGGCCCAATTGAAGACGCTGCGCTCGATCGGCACGAACTTCCACGAAATCCAGCGCGGCGCCGTCCGCTCGGTGGCCTCCTTCGTTCAGCTACCGACTCTCCTGGCGGCCACCCGACAAGCGACCGGTCGGGCGATCGAGAGCCGCCGCCCGGAGGCCCAACGGCAGCCGTCGGAGATGGTCGCGCTCGACAAGGAGGAGGACTAGGGAGTGCAATTGATCTTTTATTTGTTTTGTTCCCTCGGGCTATTTGTTGTTGTTAGTTTGTTCGTCTGTTGCTGTTGTTGTTGCTGAGTGTTGGTTCAATAAAAGAGCACCCGGGAGCAAGTTGGTGGAAGGGGAGCTGAGATCACACTCACGTTCAATCGATTGCGAAGCTCCGCGCCCAGCTTCGCTGTCGAAAATTGCACGAAACGAAGGCTAGTCGAATGAAAAATTAGGACGATGGAGTTCTTCCCGGGCATGCCGATCGTTTTCGACCCGTGTTTCATGGGGACCTTGTATTTGACGGCTGAATCGAATGTGTGCAGGAGTAAGACGAGAAAAGCGTGAGGATTGGAGCATTCGGGAGGCGGCAAGCTGTGGAACCACTTGACGAGTGGCCAGCCGTTGGACGTACACAGCGGTACGTGCAGCGTGGACTTCGTGTTGGTGTTCATGGCCACTGTCTGCCACGTGAGCGGCTGGTACGAACGCCGTCCGTCGTTCTTCGAGACCGCCATTTTCTTCTGCCAAAGTCCTTGTCGCTCTTCTTTTCTCTAACCGGCCGTTTGGTTTCAAAAAGTGGTCTTGTTGTTGGCTCTCGTTCCAAGCTCCTACTTCGCCGTCAATCCGCTCCTGTACTGGACGGGCGTTTGAGTGTTGCCTGAAGAGATGACCGCGGGAACGGCGGCACTAAACGCCCTCTTCTGACTGCTCGGCTTCCGTCGCAGTAGCCGCTTCTCGCTGGACTCCCGCCACGCTTTGATTCATAGCAGAGACGAAAAACCGTCCAGTAGATTAGAGTGGTTCCTCTTGTCGTTAACAGATTTATTAGGAACTGAACGTGAACACAAGCCCTACATCAATCGAAATCCGCGACTTTAACGTGAGGAAATATGCGTTTGGCCGACAGCTACCCACAAACATCGGAACTCGTACTCTGAATAGAAAGGGGGCAATGGACGGAACTTCACAGAAGCGGGGCACAGTCGTCGACGTAAATGCAGACACGATCGATCCCGTTGATCACGCACTCCTCGCCCGCCTGAAAACAATCAACGTGAAGAGAGAAGAGAAGATTCCATCCAACTTACGGCTTTTGCACTCAAATAGGGCGGGATGTCGAACAGGCAGATTGTGTGCTGGTTCTTGAAGGCCGCCTCGACGGCACTGCCGACCGTCTGCGTGAACACCTCGGTGGAGTACTCGTTCACTTCGAAGCAACAACTGATGCTGCCCGGAATGGGTTGTTTGTTGTGACTGAAGAGAGGGCACATGGACGAATGGATTCGAATGAATGCCCTCACATGAACTCCGGCCGAAGGTCGATCATCAGCACGCTCTCAGTCTTCATCATCGGCAGCAGGTCGGTGGAGTAGACGGGCGGGCACGGGCACTCCTGCCAGTTGTAGCGGTGGGTTTTGCCCAGCGGGAACTTCTTGCGCACGTGCGTCGAGCAGTGGATGCGAGCGACGCACCCGACCGGCACCGAGTTGTACAGCTTCCACGAGTTCGTGACGATGCTGTCGATTGGGACGTCTGGAATCACTTGTTCCACTGAGGATCGAAAGTAAAACCCACCGGGCAGGTCGGAGAAGAGCAGGATCGCGTCGTTGAACTGCGCGTTCATCAGCGAGTTTCGCAAGTGGCCGAGGATGGCGACCCCGACGAAAATCGGGAACGAAGAGTCCGCCAACAGCATCGAATCCCACAGGTGGAAGAGTTTGTGAAGGGGGAGGACGTGGGCAAAGCTCGTTAGGAACCACGGAATAGAGAACAGTTCGGGGTGGAAGTCCAGCTCCTTCAAATGATCGTAGAGCTGGGCGTCGGTGAAGGCGATCAGCTGCATGAAGACGGACAGGTACTCTGCAATCATTCAGCACTCAACCGTGAGTCGACAGAAGAGCGTACCTTGGATGACGACCGAGTTGTCGCGGTAGAAGAAGCCGTGCAGGTAGCGTTTGATAAAACGACGGAAACACGCAAAGGACATCGCTGAAACGAGAGGGACTGTTCGAAAGGCGCACCCGGAATGCTCACGAATGTTGTTGAAGTTAAGGTGGAGGAACGGAGCGGCCAACGAGTCCAGCCCTTGCCAGTAGACGTACTTCTTCTCGCACGAAAGCCACGACTTCAGAATTTGCTTCAGTTTGTAGTGGGCTGCCGGAGTGGCCATGAGCTCGTCGTACTGAAACGAACAATTAGAAGGTGATTTTTTTGTGAGACAAACCTGATGACATCGCGGAATGTCCACTTGCAGCTGGCGATCAGACGCCTGCTCGCTGATGCAGTCGCATTGGGCGAACTCCGCCTCGGCCTCCTCTTGGGTTACGTCCAGCAGAGCCGCCCAAATCTCTCCGCGATAGACGGGCGGGATGTCCTTGGTCGCTTCGAAGAAGAGGCGGTCCTTGCCGAACGGAAAGCAACGGAGGTATCGCCGCATGGTGCACATTCGGAGGGCCTGATAGTCGATGTCCCGCTCTTTCACGATCAGCGACTGGTGGTCGAGCGCCGCGTACTTCATCGCAATGTGCGCACCGTGCGGGATCTCGCAGCTGTAGCGATACGCAATGCGGTCGAGTTGATTCAATCGCTAAAGCGGACGAGTAAAGAGAATTTAAGGAAAAGAAGACTTACAGCGTCGAGATTCGTTTGCGGAAGGGTGTGCAGGTCCATGCTCACGTCCAGCTCGCGGGACGCCTCGTTTCCGTAGAGGCGGAAGTCCTCCGCAACAACCCTGAAAAGAGCGAGCGAATAAAAAGAAGATACAGCCACTTACCAAGGCAACGTTCGAATCGGAGGTCGCAGCTTGATCACGCCCTGGTTGGCCAAGATCGTGCACACGTCCTGCCCGCACAGAGTCCACAAGTAGAACGTCTCCGTGAGCGTGAAATCGGGCTCCAGCGGGTCCGCTCCACCGAGTCCTTCCTTCCCGTGCCCATTCGAGGGATCTTCGGCGACCCGCTTCTTTCGGATGTTCGCCAACCGATCGTGGAGCTGCTGAGCAGTCGGGCGGCGAGAGGGGTAGAATTGGAGGCAGTCCTCGATGATCGGGAAGTACTCTTCCGGGATGTTCGCAATCGACGAGGACTCGCAGCAGTTGTGGATTCGCTCGAGCAGTCCGGGCAACACCGAGTTCTTGTTCGCTGAAAGCGAGCAGAAGGAAACCAATGGATCGAAACAAAAGGAACTTGCATTGTCGAATCACGTCGTTCATGATCGAAACGATCAGCTTCACGCTCCAGATGTCCGCCAGTCGTCGACGGCAGAAGAGCTCCAGCAGGATGATCCCGACGGCCCAAATGTCCGACTTGAACGCCGCGAAGTTCCCGTCCTTTTCCAGCATCGCCAGCCGTTCGGGCGCGAAGTAGAACGGCGAGCCCACCACGCAGTCCACGTTCTGGCCGCCGATCTTGTGCAGGCCGAAGCGGGCGAGTTTCATCCGCGGCCCGTTGGCGTCGGCGAGCAGGAGATCGTCGGTGGTCAGCAGCCCGACGACGATGAGGTTCTCGTGGCAAAACCGGACGGCCGAAGCGAGTTGGAGCAGGATTTCGTGGATCCACGCAGTCGAGGGGCTGAAAACGAGCAAAAGGAATGAATTAAATCGTCGGCCACTCACTTCTGTCGTTGAATGTGCCTCCAGACGGTCAGAATCGTAGTGCTCGGAGATCAGGACCACCGCATTTGTGGCTGTAAAGACAGGAGTATTCAAAGAAGTCAAAAGAACCGACCCACCTATCTGACATTGAACGAAGTCGAGGTATGCGCACAACGCCGGATGCCGGAGCGAACGGAACTCGGTGAAACGGCCCAGCATCTCACAGGCGGACGTCGGGACGATCACGCCGTTGGTCGAGTAGGCGACCGAGTCGGCCGCCAAGTCCTCCGCGCATTTGAGGCAGACGGCGCCGAACACTTGCTTCTGCATGCTCAGTTCGACGGCATTCCGTTTGCGGAGCTGCAGAACACGCATTCACTTTTGTTGGGTCATCGGGAAAGATAATCGAATGCAGCGAACACGTGTGAGAGGGACGACACAACGAACACCCTCAAACGGATTTCTTTCTTGCACTTCACTCCCGGGCATTTATTTTCTTCTCGCTTTATTCGAACCACATCAATTGAGCATCGAGAGCAAAGGGAATCCAACCAAATGCGAATACTTTCGGGGAACAAACGAAGGAAAACGAAGAAAGAAACGCGGCGGATGCAAAGCGGATACTCACGATCAACGCGGCAAGCAGACGTCTTTCGCCACGACCCCGAAGGTCGTCCTCGAACGAGTGATACGAACGGTTGTGCGCAAAAGGAAAGAAGACAAAGGTTAGGAGGAGAAGTGACTATTTCGTCTTTGTGGATGCACTTTCGATTCGGACAGCAAAGAAGGGTGACTCGACTCGGCTCGCCTTTATAGGTGCAATCAACGAATCAAAGACTGCAGCCGAGAATTGCGACTACTACAAACGAGATACAACACAAAGCAAAGCTGGGAGAGACGAGGAGGAGATAATTTAAAGGAAGAAGAATTGCGAGGAGAAACAAATGAGTACAGATATCGCTGTGCGGCTATTTACATTAGCACTCTTTTTCGTGTGTGAACAATCCCCATCGATTGTGGACAAATGAACAAAGAGAAAGGGAATATATCGTCAGAAACAAGAGGTGAATCAACGGCCTTCGTTCGTACGGAAGAAACAAGTGCAAATTACGGAAGAGACGAATGAACTCCGTCCATTTGAAGGTCATCGGCGGGGATCCCGACGGAACCAGCCGGGAGAGCGGTGGCCCGTGCGGCGAGAGCTCAGTTCTCTGTAATCGGAGCAAAATAAACATTGAACGATTGGACGTGAGCGAATGTTGATCGCAGATGGTTTCAGTTTTCACGCGCACCTCGCAAACCAGCAACCATTGGGACATTTTGATCCAACAATTGAGAGGAAGACACTTACGCATGGCTTTCTTCTGCAAGAACTGGGCACGATCGGAGCCCTCCAGGTTGGAGCAGTGGTTGTCCAGCTCGGGATACTCGCGCGACACGACGCACAGGTACTCCGCGTGCATTTCGCTCGAGTGGTAGCTGCCGATCGGCACCAGCTGGAAGCAGGGCAATCAGAAAAGAAGAAAGAAAGCGACCACTCACCTGCTCGAATTTCCACCCGTCCGACATGGCGGAGATCACGCTCGTCAGCTCCTCCTCGTGGCACTGGAGGACGCGGTACACGTGTTTGGTCTGAAGCGGGCCAACCGTTGCAATGGAATGTCGATTGGAAAACTCACGAATTTCTTCGACTTCTCGAGCAGCCGCTCCGAGCACAGGCTGATCAATCGGGGAAGGTTGTAGAACTCGGCCTCCTCCAACAAGCCTGCAAAAATCAATCAAGAGTGGGGGAGTTCTGGCCAGAATACCCACCTTCTTCGGACAATCCCTTGTCCAACACCAATTTCCCGTGACGCAGGTAGTTCAAAACGGACGAGAAGTAGTCCGAGTCCCGATCGATGAGGTACGCCCCGCTGTCGTCCTGAAAGCTGTCCGATGAGAAAAAGGACGAATTGTGGTTGACGGAAACGAACCTTTTCGCTCGAGAGAACCTCCTCGTCCTTGCAGAGACGCGCGAGGAACGACGTGGGTTCGCGGGAGAGCGTTTGTTTTGTGGTCAAGAAGATCTGCAAGCAATGGGTGCATTCAGTCAAATCAAGGCACAAAATTCGACCCACCTTCCCACCCACGTTCAGCCGGACCCACGATTGGGCGCGCGGCGTGTGCGGATCGGAGACGGTCGTCGTGCTGCCTGTGCTGTAGCCCGAGCTCGAGTAGCAGTTGGATTTCGGCGGACAGCCGGGCTCCACCACCGCCTCATCGATTTGCGAAGAATCGGCGTCCATTTCCGGCGGATCGGTCGTGACTAAAAGCGGCAGAGGGATGAAAGGAACACCTCAAGCGCGAGTACATGGTAATCCAATTGTCAAACGCGTAAAAGTGCGATAAAAACACGCGATCTCGCCGACACAACTGGCCACAACTCGGCAGATCGGGCAAAGACGAACAGAAGACGTCAACAGGAAGTACAAATTCGGAATCAACGCACGAGAAGAGGAATTGAATCGAGGCGAGAACGGCGGCGAGGATGCGGAGGGCCGCGAGGTCAAGTCGAAAGTGCGGATGTCCGCCCGCCCCTCGCGAACATCATTCGGCCACCGTCGGTCGGCCCGCCCGCTCGTGCCCGCGCCGCCCTTCCGCCGGCCATTTCCGTTCGAAGGCGCACAAAAACGGAATGCATAATTTCATAAAATAGACGAGCAAAACGAAGCGCCGCACAACGAACGAAGAAGAAGGAGGAGGAAGAACGAACAAAATGGATTCGAGTTGCAAAATTCGGGCCGAAATCAAACATCAAACTCGTAAAGACGATCGTGTGCTGCACGCAAGTGAATAAATCGAACGAACTCCCCGCATCCCCCTCGCGTCATGTGCAGGATTGGCCGTTGACGTACAAAAGGCAAACGAGGCCCGCGCAGTCGCTTCCTTTTTCGGGCGCGTCCTGCCTGCCCCCCCGTTCACGACTCTCCTAAACGGGCGTCGGAAGAGGAAGGCGGAGGAGAGCCGCGGGCAGGGTTCGGCGGGGCAGTGGCCAGAAACGTGCAATTTGCTTCCCGCAGAGCGGCGTTCGAGGCGGGAGTCGCGGCCGACGGAAACCGTCGCCCCCGCTGGCCACCGACGGGAGGGCGCGGCGGCAAAACGGCTGGCGGAACGCTAAAAGAGAGTTTTTTCTCCGCGGCCGCCGCTCCCGCTCCTGATGCGGCCGCGTGTGATGAAGGCGGCAAGGAGCGAAGCCCAATGGAGGGAAATGCTTTCCATCTCGCGGCCTCTTCGCTGCTGCTTCGCCTCGCTTTCAAGTGGCCAAGTGGCCATACACCAACGCAAGAGCCGCCTGCTGCCGACGGTCTCCCGCAACACGTGCATATTATGCCCGGCCGTCCATCCGGCCGACGGGACAGGCGGTGTGGTCGAAATTGCCCCACAACCCCCCAATCGAGACCGCTCGTCCGACGAATTCGCTTCCCGACGGCCACTTTCGACTTGCGGACCGCGTGGACCACCGAAACGGGGAGTTCTTTTTTGGGACCAAACGGGCGGCAGCGAGGAAGAACGGGAAGAGTAAACGCGTCCATTCATTTCGGGACGTGGTGGCGTCATCGGAAACGAATGATCCCCCCCCCCAGTCGCTAATTAATCCGACGGCAACGGCGGAATGTTCGCACGCTGCGAATTTCGCGAACGCCCCATGCAGTGCGGGCACGGCCGCCGTTTTGGACACGCGCTTTTCACTCTTGCCGTTCGTTGGGTTCGTTCGCCTTTCTCCATCGTTTGCCTGCGAGTTTGACGGCCCTGCTCGCCCCGCCGGCGGCCCGCGAATAGTTTGCGGTTGTCAAGCGCACACGCAATGGGCCGAAATGAATGGCCACACGCTCCTCTTCGGCCGTCTTCGCCGTCGCCTTCGTCGCGTTCGAACTTGTCGCGTCCGGAAGGCGGACGAACGAGGGCGGCAAAAATGAAAACTAATCATCGTCGGAGCCCGGCCGGCCAATCGGTTTGACGGGCCGTCCGGCCGACCGCAAACGCCCACCATTCCCGGCACGGCTTTTAATCGTGCGAATGAAAACGCGCAATTGGAGACGAGCAATGGGCGAATTCACTCGAAAAGTGCCCGAAGAGCCCCATCAAACAACAAACGTTCGGCCTCAAATTGTTTCCAAACGACGGACATCAAACTCAAAACGAAAAACGGGGGCGAAATGAACGTAAAGCCGAGGAGATTACGGTCCGGAAGTGAACTTGGGGGTTTTGTTTTGGAATTTGGGCAGATTTTCTCACGTGTTCTTCGGCCGTTTTTCTTCCTCTTCGGCCCCCATTTGTTTCCCCAGATGGCGGCCGACGGGAACGAGGAGCGATGTCTTCCGAATGTCCCACCGGGCATTGACAATCGGGCCGGTCCTCGTGTTCGACAAATGATAAAATCAAACGGAAAGAAGGGGTCCAAACTCCAACCGCTTTTGTCTTCCCCGGCAAGAATGTGAACCCGCACACTTTCCGGCCGGTTTACGGCGCGTAAAAACTCGAAAGTTACTCGGAAACCCATTTGTACGCGAATGGGCGCCGCCTCGAGTGGTCGGCGATTGTCTGGCCATCAAGCAGGCGGTAAGTGGCCCGTGGGAAGGGATGTTTGAAAGAAGGTAGGAGGCGTGGAGGAGTTTTCGAAGAATCTCCAGCAAGTGGCTACAAGCAGCCTCTAAAACATTGCTGTCAATGTCTAATGGGCCCCAAACAACAGTGTCGAAGTAGAAAAACGAGTGGAAGGTCTGCTCGTCAACAGCATTTCCTAAACACAAGACAGACGAGAATCCGCACAGGCAACGGACGAAAACAATTGGGAAATCGGACTTACTTGACAGTTCGCACGAATTTTACGAATGTTGAAACGAATGACCACTGGCGAGATAAAAAAGCGTCTCTCGGCTCCCGACCGCCGGCCACTCGGCCCGCGACCGACGCCAACGGCCCCCGCTCGCCGCCAACCGCCAATCGATTGCGGGCGGAAGCGGCGGAGTTTCTCGCCGGCACTCCTCGCTGCAGATCGCTCGTTTGCGGCTTGATTGCGGGCGGAATCAAGCGATCCGAGGAAATCATCGTTCGTGTTCGCCGTCTCAATTCGTCCTCCACCGGCTTCAAAAGACAAGAAGTAAGCGTTTTGCACATCTCCTCTCTTCTTCTAGGCAAAATCAGGGCATTTCCGACGATCAATTCGCTTTTGTTGCCGATTGATTGATGGAACATTTCCTTGTGATCTCGTTTTATGACCGATTATCCACGTCGTCTTTCAATAACACCTCGTAAATCCTAAAACGCTTTTCGATCAAGATGCTTCCATTCCAACCTGATGTTCTGCTTTCAGTTCGCACGAGTGATTCGTACGCGGGAGAATGCAGCGCTTCTGATCTCGGAATCTCATCCAACGGCCTCCCAACAACGAGATGCCGCGTTTCCGGATCAGCCTGTGCGACTGCAAGGGCTGCTGCTATCGTTTTGCGGACTGGATTGAGAACTCCAATGCCCTCGTCTACCTCGACTTCTTCATGCGGCACGTCCTCGGCAAGGTGAGTGGTCTTGTATTTTTTGTGCTCGCATTCATCTCCTGCTTGCTTCAGATTCTGGTCTGCTTCGTCTACGGCCTGCTCTCGTTCTTCACGTTCATCATCGTGACGATCATCCTGCCGTTCGAGACGCTCCACAAGCCGCAGTGGATGATCTACGTGCTGTGCTTTGTGGCCTTCTACTACATCTTCAACATAATGTACTACTACCGCAAGGCTTGCGCCACGCCGCCGGGGTCCCCGAAAAAGGTTTGCTCTTCGAACATCCTTCTCTCTTGACCGGAATGAATGGATTGCAGCGTCACGGAGAGCCCTACTGTTACCGTTGCCAGAACTACAAGCCGCCCAACGCCCACCATTGCTCCATCTGCCAGATCTGCGTCGTGAACATGGACCATCATTGCGTTTGGGTGAGACCTTTTTGACGTTTGTCTGCACGAGTGTAATTGTCCACGGTTTAGATCAATCAATGCGTGGGCGCGGAGAACCACCGTTACTTCCTGCAGTTCGTCGGCTACCTGTCGACCGGCTGTCTGATCTTCGTCATGGTCAGCTGGACCACGTTCTACTATAACTACTGGGCGGTTAGCTGTTAGCGTGCATTCTCGGATAATCTCTCGTTTCCTTCAGCTCTCGTCCAGCCTGTCGTTCTGTGGACTGCCCGAACTGTCGAACTTGCCGTGGCGGGACAACTTTTGCCAGAACGGGATGGAGTTCGTTTCGACGTCGATCTTCTTCTCCTACGTTCTCTCGATCGTCGTCTTCATGCTGGTCGGCAGCCTGTTCTGGTGGAACGTCGCTCTGATCTCATCGGGTCAAACGTATCTCGACTTTCTCGTGGGTTCTTCCGCATTCAATCATCCACTTTCATCCTGTCCTTGTTTGCAGCGTCAAGGAAACGACCGGACGTGCCTTCAGCTGGTGTTCTGCCCGTGGGGATCGCCGAACTTCCGCTCAAATTGGTCTCACTTCTTGGGTCTGCGCAACGGACGCACCTTCTGGCGGCACATCCTCCTGCCCTCCACTCACCGCGCGTACGTGGGCGAGTTGGACGAGAAGCCGGAGCTGCGGGTCGTCTGATCGGGCCGTCGTTGTGTCCCCGCCGTCCCCCGCTCACAAGTATTGTTTTCTTCGTCCACGAACACACGGTTATGATCTTCCCCCTTCGTTATCACTTAGTCTCGTTGTTTCTTCCGGATGGGCATTTCTATTGCGAGTTGCCATTCCCGTCTCAATGCTGGTGATCAATCTCTCTGGTCCAATGGAATCCTTAGACAAAATCATCGTGTTGCTCGGCTGTTGTTGTCCATTTACGTTGCTCTCTAATTAAAACGATGGTTTATTCCAACAGTAAACAGTTGCTTTGGAACCTCTGCTCCATTTTCTGCGAATTCCGTCGTCTAGACTGCGGAATGCTCGCTCGACTCAAATGCACCACCCACCCACCCACCCGCTCGTCTTTGGAGTGATCATCGGAGGTGTTGGGCGGAAACAAGAAAGAAAATCAATTAGTTTGAAATTGTGGAAACACCAACCAATTAGGGGCGGTTCGGTTTGCCTGCGGACAGGTCGAGGCGGCGGGGCGGCTGATGCGGAATTCGTTTAAACCCGCCGGCGACCCCAAACGGACGTTGTTTTACAATCGAGGCTGGAAACGGGGGCGAATTGGCGGGCGTGCGCAAACGCCGCCCGATGGCAATGGGCCGCGAGATGGCGGAGAGGCGGGGCGGTTTTATTGGGCTCGTGATGATCGAAAGCAAAGCCCGCCATCGCCTCGGTCGTCCTTCCAATCGGGGCGGGTATTCGGGGGCAGGTGCAGCCCGCAAACCGGTTCAGCCATCTTCGGAACCGCACGAAAGGTTTTGTTTCGCCTTCGCCGAAACGAGCCGACGGCACTTTTCGCGGACCGAGGCGATCGGCCGGCAACGGGAAGGCATTCCTCGCTTCTCCCCCTGGGCTACCTTCCTCTGCCTCATCATGTACTCTTGATCGGAGAACGGTGGATTGCCCGACTTTGTTACCGGGTCAAGTGCGAACCGTTTGATTCAAGTTCCGCCGATCACTCTCTTTGTTGATTGAAACACGTCAAGGCCGCGCACATTACTTCCTGTGGGCGAGGTCGCCGTTAATAATTGCGACGAAATGAATGGGCGACTGTTCGCTTCATTTCCGTTTGTTCGGGTAAATTCGATTCCTCGACGAGCATTCCTTTCTCGATCAATTTTTTTGCACGAACCTTTTCGCTCGACGGAAACAAGTGGTTTCGATTCAAACGTTTCCAAACCCGATCCCATCCGCCCGCCCGCGCGGTCGGCGTGAAGTCCGCGACGGGAAATGGGCGGGATGTGCAGCCGGGCGAAAGGAATCGTTTTTGTCGTCGACTCGTTTTCTCCTTTGCCCTCAATTCATTCATTACCTTCCGCTTCCCCTTCCGCTCTCTCGTAGGAACCGCAATTACCCCGTTGTTCTCAGGCATTCCGCTTTCTTCTGCTCCTTCCGCCTTCCGCATTGTGCTCCATCACGAGACGCTCGCTCGCGTTCTTCCGCTAGCGGGCAGAGGCTGGCTTATAATCGAAGGCAATCAGCTCGAGGGGTAAATTGGTTCGTTAGCTGAATGTTACCTGATGCAGATCTTTGTAGTTCTTACTCGGTCGCTTCTGTTCCCCGAGTTCTTCTTTTTGCAGTTGCGTCATAAACATGATTTTACGTGAACGCGTTGTTTCACAGAACGAAATTCACCTCTTCTGTTTAGTGCGCATGTCGCAGCATTCGCGACCGCAGCCCGGCGGTTATCCCGAAGGCGGGCCGGGCGGCGAGACGAACATCCCGATCGGGGGCCCGGGCGCCGCACACGGCGGGAGCACGGGCCGCTTGCGTCGTTCGGCATCGGCGGAGCATCGCGATTCCATCCCGCCGCCGCCTCCGCACCACGAAGTCGGAGTGGACGTCCAGCACGGCGGAAAGCCGCTGCGTCAGGGCGAAGGTCGATCGCAAGCCCCCGCCTTTCGTCCAAAACGACCAGTTCTTCAACGAGAAGATCACGCTGCCCCGTCTGGCCGTCAACGAGCAGGAGCACATCACGGCCGAGGACTACGACAACGAAGATAGGGGCTCATTGGACAACGAAGAGCAGTCCTACGACCGGACCGTCCGCTACAGCCAGGCCCGTTCGGGCAGCCTGCCCGCTCGCCGCTGGCAGGAACGCTCGTCGTCGTACCTCGACTGGGGCACCTCGCCGCGCTCTCGTCACTACTTTGAGGAGGGCGGCGGACGTCGGGGGCAGCACTACGAACACCACGAGCTGACCACCGCGCCCGTGGTCCGAGGAGATCGAGCAAAAGGCCGCCGCTGCCGCCCACCAGCACCAACAAGAGCAGCAGTACGTGCGCCAGAACACGCAGCAGACTCACGAGCGGCAGCATCGCGAACAGCACGACGTCCATCGCAACTTCCACCACCGAGATCACCACTACCAACACCACTACGGAGGCGGTGGAGGCGGAGGCGGCGGCTATCAATACGAGGAGTACCACGGCGGAGCGGTCGCCCCCTATTATCGACCGGAACACTCGAGCACTCCTGCGACGCGAGGGAGCGGCAGGTGCCGCGGCGGCCGCTTCGTCCTCTCGGCATCAACGACACGCCGCCTCGTCGTCCTACGCCCACCGCTCGGGCGGCCAGCACTTGGCCCACGGCCAGTCGTTCGGCCGCTCGTCCGGCTACCGAGCGGGCGGCGGCGGCTACTACAAGGAGCGCAACTACCACAAGGTGAACTGCTGCTGCTTCAACTTCAAGTGGCCGCCGTGGGGCATCGAGCCCGCCGAACCGCCGCGCCCGATGTACGGCCGGCCCGTGATCGTGAGTTGCCGCCGATGAGCACGAGAATCTTCCTTCTTCAACAAAAGACAATGACAAGTCGCCTTTCACCCAATTGCCATCCTTTTTATGCTTGATTTTCGAGTGAATAAACGCTCTTCTTGCCGCTATAAAACACAGGTCCCTTTCATCCTTTTCTTTGGTCGAACAACGTCTTCTTTTTCTTCCATTCTTTGTAGTTGGTTGTAGTCTCTTCATGTCTTTGGTAATCAATCGAAAAAATAAACTCCAAACAAAAGCGCGTTCTTGACTCTAATTTACTCTCGAAACGACATGAAGTGATCAAAATATGTGCCGCTCTCGGTCGTTCGCCTTCAAATCATCGCGAACCACTCGGCTTTCGTGCGATCGCACACGGGATCCACCACCGGGTTCCAGGAGGAGAGCGAGGGGTAGATCAAGAAGAAGAAGAGGCAGAAAAGGACAAAACCGAAGAAGAACATCATCTGAAAAAGGAGCAGATTTTACTCATGTCCAGGATTTCCCTCCGCTGCTTGGGTCTCACCTGGGTAATCCAATGAACTAAAGAGAACAAAAGCAGATGAGTGAGGAAATGAACAATGAGCACTCACATCGACGCACGAAATCCTCGGAGAACTCCAGGTTGCTTAGCCAATCGAAGCAGCGATTGAAGCGCGCCCGTCGAGGCCGCCGAACGCGTGGACTCTCGTCGATACCCGTGTAGATGTCGCCGTTGAAGCGCCGCTTTTCGGCCGGCGACTGCTCCACGTTCACGACCAACGAAGGGGATTGCGGGGTGAACCTGAAGCAACGAATTCAGTCGCCGAACAATTGCACTCGAATACCCCGGCTGGATGTTGTTGTTGTTGACGATCACGTGCGTTGGAGTGTCGGGCGAAGAGACGAACGGCATGCCCGTGGTCACGTTGCTCATCCCGCTGTGCATTCGAAGCATCGGGATCATGCCGGCGATGATCGAGTTGTCGCTGAAACGAAACGATTGAAGTGAATTTCGAGCGTATGTTTGACTCACTGAGCCAACCGCAGTCTTTGACGCATGTACTTGATCACGGCGAGTTTGATCAACGACATGAAGACGATCATGAAGCAGACGGCCAACCAAATGTCCAGCGCTTTCAGGTACGAAACGCGAGGCATCACTTCGTTGTACGAGAACAACTGAAAAAGCAGGGATGAGTGAATCAAAAGCAGCGAACAAACCAAGAACGTAATGGTCAGGAGGATCGAAATGGTGTCCGCAAACGACCTGCAAACCACCGTTAATACGATCCTCAACATTCAAAAGCTCACGAGTCATTCTCCATCCACAACGAGACCCAACAGGTGATCACGACGGCAGTTGAGGGAATGATGAGCTGCAGGAAGCAGAAGCCGGCAGATCGAGTGAACGTGAAGCAGACGTAGAGACGAGAGTAGTTGCCTGCAATCCTCATTTCACGCAATAACCATTTCGCGTGAGGGCACACACCGGTCGCGTATGACTCCAGATGAGAGGTCACAAACGCTTCCTTAATCCGCAAGTCGGGTAGCTCGAACTTGTGCAGTTTGAGGGCCTCTTTTGCGCCGTGGCTCCACGCGTATACCACGTGTTCGGCTGTGTAGCCGTAGGATTCGAACCCGACTTTGCAGGTTTGGGAGTCGAACGGGAAGTAGGAGAGGCTGATTGCGCACTCGGCAACCACCGAAATTCGCCGGCTGTAGAGCACTTGACCGTTCTCTGAGAGTCGAAGCAGCGAGCGGTGAGAGATGGACTGTTTGCGCGGATTCTTCGAGCTGATCGCGTTCTGAACACCCGCGATAAAAAAAGTAATAATGCTGAATGACTACCGGGATAAACGAGTCCACAATCCACAGAAAGTTCGCGTAGCTTTCGTGGAGAGCAACTGAAAAGCGGGGTTCCACGTCGATCGTCTTCCTTCAACTCACATTCGGACTTGTTGCGGAACTTGGCCTTGTCGTACGTAAGACGAGGATCGAGCCACGACTCGCGGTAGAACATCTCAAGCGCGTAGTCCATCGTCACTTCGCTCACTGCCCGGATATTTGAAACAACAATCGAGACCGACACAAGGACGGGTTCTGCAATCACGAGAGGTTAGTCGAACGAAATGCGTGTGGTTGCCTCCGTTCGGTCCGTACGGCGGTTGCGTGTGATCGTATTTGATGCGTCGCAAGAACTGCAGGAAATCACGAGTCTCGCTGGAACCAATCCTTGCTTTCCGCCTCCTTTTCTTTCCGTACTCACCCCTGCTCGAAGATCTGCTCTTTGTTGAAGTGAGTGGAGGTCGCAAGAAGCGTGGTCTCCTCCTCGCTCTCGTCCTCGTCTTCCTCCTCTTCGTTCTCCTCTTCCATTGCCTTCAGCCCGTTGTGGTCCTTCTTTCGCAGCCGATGGTGCGCGTGGACGGCAGAAGACTGAAAACACGAGCTGAATGCCGATGAAAAGCGTTGGTTCGCTCACCTCTTGGATCACAGAACATAAGACAATAAAACAGAGCAGCAGCAAGGCTGCTCGCATTTCTCCTAAATTGGAAGTCACTTACGAACGCTGATCGCTCGCGAAGTGGACTCACCGATCGAAGCTCAACGGAAAACAAAGCGAACAGTGCGGACGCCCACCGATCAGCAGACGGCGACCGACTCCAATCGTTTCTCCATAATGCGAAGCAGATGCGTGCGGGACTGCGGGGATCGGAGATGCCGGCTTCCTGCTCGCTGCCGTTCCACCAAATGCTCTCCGAATGGGCAATCAAAGAAGCCAACTGCAATCGGCGGATGTGGGAAGTCGAAAAAAGAACTCCGGCCGCCGCAAGCCCGAGGCGCCGTTAAGCGAAGATGTTTTTTTAATCAGTGGGGAAATGGGTTCAACAATCAACCAGAAAGAATGATTGGTCGGAGAAGAAGTCAACGGAGAAAAGTAACGCACTCGGTAGAAAGCTCTTTGTAAGGCCTTCTTCCGACGGCTTCCATGAAAGCCGGGATCTGGTTGAGCGGCGGGTTGACAAATTGGGCCGCCGGTTTGTTCGCATTCGACAGACCGTTGGTATTTTCGTTGAAGTCGAAGGGGAAGAGGGGACCAACGGAGTTGCGCGTACGTGTCAAAATGACACCCACGAGCGGGGGCCGAACCGTCAAAAGGCGGCGGCGGAACGACGAACGCCCAACCCGAACGACCTCAAGAATTCCGATTGGGGAATCCCCTCGAGGCGGCCGTGCGGCAAGCGGCCAATTGGAGGCGCCCGCAGAGATGTGGTAAAAGAAATGTAAACCATCTTCTTTTGCTCCTCCTACGACTACGTCAAATTCTTTACGAATCGAAGAAGTGAGTAAGGCGTTGAAAGCATAACGAGCCATTCATCCTCCGTGTAAAAACTGCGCTGTCCCCGAGCAAGCACGCCAAATCTTCGTCAAAGACTCGCACAAAACGGTCTTTTTCTAAATTCTTGAAGACTTGCACAGAAAACTTTTGCCGGGAACGCTAGTCGAAACCGATGAGGAAATTAGACGGCAGATGATTGAACACAATGCGAGTGTAATTCGGAAGTTACGAGCCCAAATGCCCTTTCGGTGGGGCCAAAAACGGCTGTCGACTGACGAGCGGCGAATTGCACCCGCGGGGCGGGCGTACAGTCGAGAAACGCTCGTTGGAAGGGGCCGCGCAGGCCGGAGGTTCGCCAACTTTTCACCCCGAATGCTGCGGCTTTCATCGTCTTGAATTAACAACAAAGCAGCACAAAATTTTACGCAGAGGAAAGCAAACCGCAGCGCATCACTTCTAGCCGGATAAACGAGCAAGAATGAAGACACAGTCGATAAGAAGCCCGTGGACGCGTGTGTTAACGGTTGTCCCCTCAGTTGTTGATTGAAAAGAAGCACTGAACCGTAAACCGCCGAAGACAGTATGCAGAAACAATACGGAAGACGAACAGAACGAAGCAAACAAGCGGAGATAATGCGCGGCCCCCCAACGAGCGGGTATCGTTTCACAACAGGGAACGACCGAAAGAACGTCATCTTTTGCGTAAAACAAAGAAGACTCTTTGGAATTGGGCGTTGAACAAAGATTTGTGTACTACGGGGTGGAAAGAGCAAAGGATTGTTCTTTCTAGCGTTGTTTCCGCTTCTTTCGATTAAAATGTCCAACTGTTTTAGGAGTGATGTCCAGACCGCTGCGAAAGATGCGCGGCCTTCAGCAACGATCCGCTCGGCTTCGATGTGGCCGGAGATAAGCGAAGACGTTAAAAAGACAGACTTCCTTCTTCAAGTCCAACTGGTATTTGTGTACACTCCATTCCTCGCTAAAATGTGATGAAACCCGCTCTCTTAGAAGTTTATGAGCATCAATTGAGATCACAAACGAGCGAGAAATGAGCAATGCGGGGTTCATTTCTCCAACATCTTCCACCATCTGGGCACAATGGAGCCGTCCGCTCCGGGGAACATCGGCGGGTAGGGATGGTCCACGTAGAAGCTCTTCGCTGCCGCCAACGCCGTCCACGGCTCCACGTACAAATGGCGATGGAGACGAGAGGACGAGAGGCCGTGGATGGAATCGCGGACGAAGCGTCCCAACCACTCGATCGTGAACGACAACCCCGCGGCCGCCCAGCCGATGATGAGGATGAGGAAGACGCCGAATGTGGACATGATGTCTGCAATCGGAGGGATTTGCTTGATCGGAACTTCGATCGAACCGAGAGGTTTCTGTGATTCGGGAATGTCGGTGGCAAGCGTGGGGCAAATGGGAATCTTGCCGGTGAGGTAGTTGTCGGTGAAATACTTGCGAAATGTTCGTGCAATGAACGCCTCATTGCTCCGAATGGCCGCGTTCCAGCGCGGAAGAAGAGGATTGCGTTCGGAGAAGAGGAAGAAAGCGGGCTTCTGGATATCTTCTGCAAATTTCGGTTGCTATCCTCTGCATTCTTCTGCCGCTTTCACCATCAATACTGTAGAAGTAATTGCACCGTTCCGAGCCCACAAATCGCGCGTAGCTGTCCTCTTGCGTGGGGAAAATGTACCCGCCCCGGTCCACGAATTCGAACGCTTCTTCGATCGTCTCGGTGATTACCACCGGGTTCTCGCGCAGCGCTTCGTAGATTTTGCGCGTGTGCGAGGTGTTGGAACGCACCACTTCCTTGAAGAACCTGAAAGCAAGAAGAATGACCGGGAGAGTGTCAGCCAGCTGCTCACCAACTCGCTTCGTAGTCAAAACGGTCGACCACGAACTTGTACTCGCCGGCTTGCACGAGTTTGACCATCGTATCGAAGTTGTCCCATGGCCGGGGGTCTTCACCGCGAATCAAGGCAGACAAGAGAATTCCGGAGTAGAGATTCACGAACAGCGTGACTTGGATAACCGAGTAGAGCATGAACGAGAAGTTGCCTGAAGAAATTCCTCTGTTTAAAGGAGAGACGAGTGGTCTTTCTAACCGGACTGCATTTGAAAAGGAACGAGAAAATCCATCGACTGATGCACTTGAAGCTTCAGGTACTGCCAACATTTCTGCAATCCTCAGGTCATTCAGTCATTCTTCCGCCTACTCACCTCGAACGGCGAGAACTTCGGATTGAGTCGAAGCTTGACCTCCAGCTGGGCGACCAGCGTGGCGAATCCGCACTGAACGAGGAGGGCGAGAAGCAGGAGGATCCAGACGAGCGGTTGGTAGGGCTTGTACGGATTCCAAAGGGCCATCCCGACGCTCTTCGTTTTGGGCTTCGTGATGTACACGTTTCGGATCTGAAAGCAAAAGAATGCGAAAGAGAGCTGCAAGACGTACGAAAGTGACCACTTCGGAGTAATCGAAGAACGCTTTCCGTTCTTCCACGTACTGGAACAGAATGCCCACGGTGTCCGCCTTGAACTGCTCGAGCATCCCGAGAACGCCCGTAAAAGAGCCGTTGACCTGCAATTTTCGGTTGAAAGAAGGTTGAAGCAATTCGACCACGCACGTAATTGCCCCAGTTGACCTCGCCGACCTTCGAATTGATGACCACCGGCTCCAAGTAGACGTGCGCCGCTTCGGCCAACATGCTGACGACCTGGAGAAGACGAACAGAATAGAACCAATCGGCAAAAGCCAACCTCCATCGTGAAGCCCGGGTAGTGACAGTCGACTGTTGGATTGAGCATCGGAAAGCGATGGCAGTTGGGGTACGCATCGGGGGGATTCCGTCCGACGACCACTCGCAATCGATCGGCATGCGGGGCGAAGTGGGCCATCGGCGGTTGTCGACTGGAGGCCGCCGCCGCACTCCCGCCCACCGGTGGATCCAACAACCAGACGGCGAGAAAAAGCAAAAGAAGAGACCGAAAGCCCGCCGCCGACCCCACCAACACTCGTCCGACTCGGCCGCGCATTTCCACGCCAAGTGGAATGGTCGAAGGCGAAGCAGCGAAAGAAGGAGAACAAAACGTTCCGTCGGTTTATCGGTTTTGAATTCCGCGTGGATGTGAACCGCCGTTTTTTACAAAGACGCGATGAATCGACGAGCGTACAAGTGGGAAATTCGGGCATTTCGGAGGAGTCAGATGTTTGCAAAGGCGGCTCGAAACACTCGCTGGCTGCTCACGGTTGTGTTCGCTCTAAACAACGTTATTTGCAGCGCTTATTCTTAAGCGCTTGTTACCGTTCAAAACAAACGATGAGACCATCGGATAAGGAATTAAGAAACGGAGATCATTCGAGAGATCACGTCCTAAACGAGAGTCATCATTGCAGTCAGAAGGGAATGAACTCACCTGCGCAAGACAACACTTCAAGCAGAACTCGCCGTCGATCCACGGCTCGTCGAGTGCAGCGATTTGAAACGAATTCCGCAGTCGGCGTTCGCGCGCTCCGTACAGGACGGCCACGTAGAAGTCGTCGGCCGAAAGTTGCTTCAGTTGGGGTTTCTTTGAATCGAACAAAAAATGAAGCTGAATAAAAGGAGGATTACCGTGAAGCATCGTTGCATCATCAATTGAGCGACCTCGGCCGCCGTCGTCTCGGACTTCAGTTGAATGAGCATCGTCGTTCCGACGGGATAGAGCGAGGGGAACGTGATCACGACGCTAATCCTTGTCAGCTTCGACTTCAAGCCGAGGAATGTGGGCGTGTAGCAGAGGATCCCCAGCAGTTCCTGAAGCATCGCTGTACTTTGCTGGATGACAGATGAACTCACGAATTTCTGCTGCAGATCGCTCAGTTTTGTCGAGTGCGGCCCCGCCTTTCGGGCGTTGCTGACCACCTTGTTCAACCAGCACACGTCCGCGTCGAACTTCGACAGCATCTTCTCCGCATCGGCGATGTTCTGCTGCACGCTGCTTTGCCAATTCCGGAACCGTTTCTCGTTGATCTTCGCCGTTTTCATCACCTGAAAGAAGAAACTGAAATGACAGAAAGGAAGAACACAGTGTACCTCTTTAAAGACGGGAATAAACGCTCGAACTTTGCAGTACTTCTCGAAGACGACCGGAGAGACTTGCCGCAAGTATTCTGCAAGCCGACCCATGAAAAGAGCAACAAATAACTGAGCAGACCTCGTTCAAATGCCGAGCCGGGAAGAAGACTCGTGGAGGTGGAAGGATGCTCGGTGTTTGTCTTCTCGAATGAAACGATCTTTGACGGGCCGGGATAGACCTAAAGACAAGCAGTTGATTTGAAGAACCGGTCTGCTTGCCAATATCATCGAGAAGGGCCCGTATTCGAGCAGGAAGTCGTTGTAGATGCAATACTCCGCTTGTTGGTCGGCAGATCCGCTGCGTTCGAGGAGCTCTTCGACTGCCGGGAAGAATTTGCGGTAGAAGTCCAGCTGGTCGGCATTCGGATTCTCCGTCGTGTTCTCAACGGCGCTCATCTTCAGCCACGACCACTCGGTGGCCGTCATGTGCGAGTTGGGCCGAACGAACGAGCAGGGCAGAAAGGCCGGCCGCTCGGCGTCCGTCTTCACGCAGATTTGCCTCACGTCCGAGACCAAACGGAAGTCCGCGACGTAGAGGCCAGGCTGCAGCCGCTTGTGCATCTGCTCGTAGAAGCGGCCGATTGCAATGAGTTCCATCTGGAGTTTACCCTCGCCGATGGAGTCAATCGGCGACCACTGGAGTCCCTAAAGAAAAGAGTGCAAAGTAGAAGGAAAGAACGTGTTTGATCGCAAACCTCGATGAACTCGCTTGCTCCCAAAGCTCCAGCAACGATGACGGTCGCGTCGTCGTGAACAAGCGGCCGGAAGTGAAAGAAGTCCACCTTCGGGTAGCACGTGAGCGAGAGGACGGAGAGGAGATTGCGGACGATTTCCCGCTCGATCGAGTAACCGCCTTCGTTCGGCTCGTTCAACGTGCACTCCTCGTTCATCCGCTGGAAGGCGACCAGATCGCGGTAGGCGCGTGGCAGGCGGCAGATCCACTTCATCAACGCGTCCCCAACGGTGGTCGTCAGCTTGTCCACGCGAATCAACGGAAGCACGTTGTCCATCGTCGTGAGCACTTCGTTTTCGTGGATCCCGACAAATGCAAGGTACACTCCGCTAAACGGATGGCAACGATGAAATCGATTCAACGTAGCTCAGCCACCTGCTCAGCTTCGTGTTGAACTTTACGGGATTCGAAAAGCGCGAGAAGATCGACGACCTCCGTTTGAACAGCTTGATTTTGTTTTCGTTGAAGACTAAACGCTCGGATCACACGAGTAAGGGGACGACGCGAACCTTTTTCGGTAATTTCGATCGACGTGCTCTCGGCCCACTCGCCCAGCCGGCCGATCAGCGTCTTGCAGTCGGACATCCGCTCGCTCAACGTTCGATCATTCCAATCTGCAAGGGAAGAGTTGTTTTGAAAGACGATCAATTCGAACGGCTACTTTGGAGCGTGATCTTCCCGAACGAAGTCGACTTGCCGAAACGAACACGAGAACCGCTTTCGAAGTGGAACTCGTACGTTTGGCCGTTGCGCAACCCGACGACCTCCAATCGAGTGGCATTCGGGGACTCGTAGAGTCGAGTGAACTCCTCGCCACTCGCACAGTTCTTCCACCGAACTAAACAGAGGTTAAACGACACTAGAAAGAAGGCAAAACCTCGATATCTCGTGACGGCGCCGATCAACACCCCGTAGGGCTTCTTGATGTGAAAACAGACGGAATCATCGGCCACTTCCTCGTACCGCAGGATTTCCGGCGGCTCCAACTGGTAGCGGTTCATGCTCGAAGTAGACGGGGCCTCATCTGAGTAAAAAGAAGAAGAAGGTCAAGATTCGAAGAAAGCACGTTGGTCTGTCGATCAAAACAAAACAACCCGATTGCTCATCCGCTGATGACCGTATCGAACGCCCACATTCACGCCAATTTGTTGCAATTAGGCGGCTGCATGGCAATCAATCAACTCGAATTCGTTGAAGAAAGCGCGCTTTCGGGCGCGAGAACGCGAGGCCGACGAATCAAGGACGAGCAGACGGGCGGTTCGCTCGCCGACGGGCATCGCCGCTCGTCGCAACGAAGCGGGCATAACCGCACGATCGATCATCGCCGGCCGTCCGCTCGTCGCGAACAAGCCGCCGTGCACGCGGCAAGCGGTTGGAATCGAGAAGAAATGCGCGAACCACAAAGAAGCCGTGGAGGCGTGAATCACGAAGAGCTCCGTCCGTCGATCTTTCCTTTCGCGCGACGGATGTCCATTAAAATAACCGCACGGGAAGAGCGGCACTAATGCCGTCGGGGGGGCATTCGGTTCGAAACCGTCGCGGAATTACGACCTTTCCGGCGGCACCGCTCTTCGTCGACTCTTGAGGATCTCGAAGTAAATGCGATTACAAGATAAGCAACGAACAGAACAATTGATGCCCTCCTACCGCAAAACAAACACGAGAAAAGCGGAAAGGATTTGGATCAAAAACAAAAACCGCAACGGAATGCTTGCGGGCTCCTCATCCGATTTACCCACTTGCCGCCCCCGCCGACCGTCTTCGCTCGCTTCGAGGCGACGCCGAAAAGCCGCTCGGAATGCCGCGCGCGCAACCGAACGGAGCGGTGCGGCGAGAAGAAGCGGAAGGAAGGACGACGAAACGCCGATCGCCTTCGATTCCGCCGCCGCTCGAACGCCGTGGGAGTTCCGCGCGGGTGGCATGCGGGTTTGACGGACAATCGGATCAGAAAAAATCCAACCGCTCGTACAAAAATACGCCGCGGAATCCGTTTCGAATTCAACCTGAACGGATGCGCCCTGACAGGAGGAAGAGCGGGATGACAAGACGAATTTCTTCTGTCGGCTACTCACCTTGAACGCCCATTTCTCCACGCTTGGGTTTGCCCCAATCAAGGCAGGCAATCGCCAAGTAAAAAAAATCAAAAGAACCATTAGACACAAGAGCTCGTCTGCGATCCTCAACCGTTTTCTTTACATCAGACGCCAACCCGGCAAAAACCCATGAACAAATTGAGACACAAATGGACGTCAATGAGCGGCTTTTCGCCGTTATTGAGGGTCCTGCGGCCATCGGGAACGTTGTGCCGCGTCTTCATCCAGTGTTTGTTGTTCCACCAGAAGAAAAAAGCCGGAACCGATCGAACGGTCTCGACTGCTCGAAAACACGATTGATGACAAGCTTTGTGATCATCACCACTTTCATTCTCCTCTTTTGTCCTTTGTCTTTCGCGAAGCTCTTCCCTTCCATGACCCCCAAGAAAGAAAACTCCGAGTGGTTGCCGTCCCGACCGTCCCGATGTCAAATTCAAACCATGCGGGATGAGTTCGCGACGAAGGTGGACGCGGCCTCGAAGGATGCTCTTCCGAACACTCGTCGCTTCCTGTTCGTGGACATCAACGCAATCGATCCGCAATCACCGAGAAGCGAACCGATCCACGAGTCCCGCAAAACAACCGAATGAACGGAACCTCTCGGAACGAAATTGCGCCAACGGCCGGCGGTCCGCTCATTCGCCTCGATTTCGGCGATCACTCGTTTGTCAATTCGGTCGGACCAAGCGGTCGGTCAGCCCCCAGAATGAGCAGCTACGACGAGGAGTTGGCCCAAGGACTCGCGGATTTGGACCGTCTGCAGCGGGCGAGCGCGTTCTGCGGCCGCGAGGAGGAGGAGGAGGAGCCGCCGAAGGAGGCGCCCGCCGTTCCGCCTGCAAGATGGAGAGCACGGCGGACGTTCTCCACTCGGCCGCCTCGGCGCTGATCGACTGCGGACGATTCGGTTCGTTTCCTTCGGCCGGAAAGCAGTGATCATCCCGCCGGCTCCACTTTCAGCACTTCTTGGTCCCGCTCACGCCGACGTCCTACGAGTACACGACGTGGGAGGGCGACTACCCGGCGGACTTCTCGACGGTCTACCAGCCGCCCTTCGACGACGCCGAGTGGTCCGATCCGTTCATCGTGCCGCCCCCTGCCGCCCCTGCCGGCCTCCCCCTTCGCGCACTGCGAGGCGATGGGCGCGGGCGGCTGCGGGGACTCCTTCGCCGCGTTCGTTCCGCTCCAGCCCGGTCCTCGTGCCGCCGTCCACGCCCGCCGCTCCCCTCGTGCTCCCGCCAGGCCGAGGGATCGGCCGTCGGTGGAGGCGGAGATCACGCGCCCGTCCTGCCGCCGATCGATCCGCACGCCGTCTTCCCGTTGGACGGCCAGGTGGTCGGCGGGGCCATCGGCGGAGTGGCGACCAGCCGGCCGTCGACGAGAAGCCCAGCCGCAAGCGTCAAGCGGGCCAGTGCTTCGAAGCGCCCGTCCTCCAGCTCCAGGGACGGATGGATGTCCCGAAGAAGACTCGTCGTCTCTGTGAGTCCCCTTCCTTCTGCTTCGAGCAATCCGCCGTGTTCAGGCATCCGCAAGAACAAGAACGGCGTGAACGTGGACAAGTCGGCGGACACCCGCCCGGTCGTCCAAACGGCGCTGAAGTTCCGCCAACGCCGTCAGATGTTCAGTGAGTTCTTCCCCCGTCTTCTCGCTCATCGTTCGTTCGTCTGTTTGCCAGATGTCTCGCAGTTGGAAGTGGCCTCGTCGTTGGTGCCGCTGTTCGACGTCGTGCTCTCGCAGACGACCGTCTCGCGCTACGAGACGGCCACCCTCTCGCTGACCAACATCAACAAACTGGAGCCCGTGATGTCCGGCTGGCTGCGCAAGGTGGACGAGGCCGTCGCTCAAGGCTACACCGCGAAGCAGTACCTCGAGGCGGTCATGGTGCGTTCCGTTCGGAGCGACTCGGAGCGGCTAAGCGGGCGTCTTCGCTGCAGGCGGAGCACACGGACCGCGTGGCCAGCCAGCAGGCGAGCGGCCATCCGCAGGTGGTGCGCGGCCCGTTCAAACGCCGCCGCCGCACGCCGCTGTCCGCCGAGCAGCTGGAAGTGCTGCAGAAGGAGTTCGAGCAGGTGGACGACCACCCGCCCCCGCAGCGTCTCGAGGAGTTGGCCCGCAAGCTCGAGTTGGAGACGATCGTGAGTGCCCGCTTCCTTCCTTCCGATTGATCTCCTTCCACTCGTTCAGACGGTGAAGGTGTGGTTCGCGAATCGCCGCCAGACGCAACGCCGCCGCGCGCTGATGGGCAACGTGAAGCAGATGCCCGGACCGAGCGGACCCTCGGAGGAGGAGGAGGAGGCCGGTGCCCGTGAAGACCGAGTGATGTCCGCAGGCTGCCCATTGAGTTCCTTTGTTTGATTGGAAGGTTGTACGGGATTTTTTGTTGTAGTTGTGTGTAATTATTCCGTTTTGTTGTCTTCGGTTGAGTAATTAGGTGAATAAATTAAATAGTGTTGTCCCAATCTCCCTTCGGAATGCTCAAAAGAAGGCCGGCGGACGGGCGGGCGAACGCGATCACCCGCGGACGGCGGCCCCTCTCCGTCCGCTTTCCCACCAACGCGAGAAAGGCGGGGTTGTTTACAACCGAAATCGCTTTCGCCGGCCGAAAACACCCGGCTTTCGCACGAGAAGATCGCGGCCGACGTGCGGAACCCAAGAGGAGACGTAATTGAAGAGAAAAAGAAGACGATCAAATGGCCTTAGTTTCCGACTCCTCTGTTCTGATCGAAGCCCACTGCCAGCTGGATCGTCCAGTTTATTCGCCCGCTCTCACGTCCAAGCGATCGATGCCATTAGCAGAGAGACAAAGTAAGCAGAGACTGAGGAATGACAAAAGAAGCGATGACTAAGCAGAAGACTCGAATGGATGATTGGAAGAGAGAAGAACAACAAAGGAGAGGAGAACAAAGAGAAGGAGAAGGAGGATGAGCGGCGATCACCAGTCGGCGTTCATGCGGGTGCTCGGGGACCGCGGGCTCGTCGTCCGTGTCCGGCGGGTCGTCGCGCCAGCGGGGCGGCAGGAGCTTGCGGGGCGGCGGGCGGTAGTGCGGGTTGTTCCGCTGCCAGTGGGGCACGTAGTCGTCCTCCTCGTCCTCCTTGTCCGACTGCTCCCGCTCGTCCTCCCTCTCGGCCGCCTCGGCGTGCTGCTCGGCGGACTGCGAGTCGAGGCCGCTGTCCGCCGCGCTCCTTCCGCTCGCCCTCCTCTTCGTCGGCCGGCAGCTTCCGATAGTGCTCGTAGACGGGGCTCCTCGGTGTGCGCCTTGATCACGGCATCGCGGGAGGGCGGCTCGGCGGCGAGCTCCGGCTTCTGCTCGGCGGCTCGCGGGCAGAGCGGGCAGACGATCGTGCGGACCTTTGCGCAGACGAACGCCGTGTCCTCGGTGGCGGGCAGGACGGGCGAGAGGAGGCCCGAGAACTCGTCTGCAAGAAGAAAAAGGGAGTGAGTGGAGGGAGGGGCGGGCGACTCACCCTTCTTGCCGCCAATCAGCTTCCCCTTGCCGTCCTCCGTCCACAGGCACGCCTCGAGGTCCGTGCCCGCGCCCTCCACCTGCAGGCCGACCGTGAACTTGCCGCGGAACCAAGAGGGCTTCGTCGACTCGAAGTGGAACTTCTTCTCGGGCGCCCAGGGCAGCGAGTGGGCGACGGACGTCCGCTTCTCCGCGCCCGCCGGCTTCGGGCCGCTCGGCGGTCACCTGGACGCGGGCGAACGTGGTGAACAACTCCTGGTGGTCGCACTCCATCCTCCTGGTTGATCTGAACAGAGAGGGCGTGAGCGGGAGGAAGAAGGGATGACGAAAGCGGAGCGTGATTGCGAGCACGAGCAGACTGTTTTCGGGGAAGAGAAGCGTCTGGAAGGGGCCGACGCAATCCTCCGGCCGCCGCCCCGAACGCGGAAGACGGCCGGCGAGGAGGGGCGCTCGCTGCCGCCCGCCCGTCTGCAGAGGCGCCGGCCGCCGTTCGATCCTGCCCGCCCAGACGGTGGCAGTGTGCGTGCGGCCGTCTGCTTGCGGGCGGCCGGCCCTCCAGTCGGCGGGCCTCGCGTTCGCTCCCCGGCTTGTTTTCCTCACGCGGCGGTCGGCGGGGGGAGACAGGCGGGTGATCGCGCCGTCCACTCTGCTTCCACCTCGATCCCGACTGATCGCCGTTTGATTTCAGTTTGTCCCCGCACCCCGCACTCCCGTCCGCTCCAGAATGGCGCCGCCGCCGGTAGGTGACCTCCGCCCTCGACCGCCCACTCCCGCTTTCAGAAATCAGAGCGCACCGACTTCACGAAGAAGCACCTGCTGCGCGAGCTGGCCGAGCTGACCGGCAAGGACAGCGAGGGCTTCCGCGTGCAGTACGACGAGCGCGACCTCTTCCAGTGGACGGTGGCGATCTTCGGGCCGCCGGGCACGATCTACGCGGGCGGCTACTTCAAGGCGCAGATCGACTTCCCGGCGGACTACCCGTTCGCGCCGCCCTCCTTCCGCTTCACCTCGAAGCTCCTGCACCCCAACGTGTACAAGGTGAGTGCCCGCCCTCCCCCGCCCGCTCACCGCCCGCCTGCAGAACGGCAAGCTGTGCATCTCCATCCTGCACCCGGCCGGCGAGGACGCGACCAGCGGCGAGTCGGCCGTCGAGCGCTGGAACCCCACGCAGACGGTGCGCACGATCCTGCTGTCGGTCATCTCGCTGCTCAACGAGCCCAACCTGAGCTCGCCGGCCAACGTGGACGCGGCCGCCCTGTACAAGAAGTGGCAGGAGGGCGGCGACGAGGAGTACGTGCAGACGATCAAGTGAGTCCTTCCCCCGCCCGCCCTCCCCGCTCATCCCCCTCTTCTGCAGGAAGCAGATCGCCGACTCGAAGCTGGAGGCCGAGCGCGACGGCGTGAAGGTGCCCGAAACGGTCGAGGAGTACGTGGTCCCGACGGCGCCGCCCCCGTCCCCCGACTACGACGCGATCGAGGCGATGGAGGCCGCCCTGTACGGCGAGCCCATGTGTTCGTTCTCCCGCCCCCTCTCGCTCCTCACCTCCGTTTCTTTCAGACGACGAGTTCTCGGGAGAGTTCCTTTGAGCGGGCCCGGCACACATCCACCGATAGTCACATGAGAAGTTCGAGAGTTCATTCAGGTTTTGTCCATTAGTTAGCGGTAGAATCAAGTGAGAGTAGAATAAACACAATTAGCGCGCACTCGTGTTCTCATTTGACCGAAAGAAAGACGACGGCATCGCTCGTGGCGAGCGTCGAACTCGCGTCTTTGACCAGAAAAAAGACCAGTGGAAACTGCCACGACCATCCTTCCCTTCCCTCGCCCCCATTTCGAGCCCCCGTTTCTTGCTTTCGGTTCCCCCTTCCTCGACGACCTGCAAGTTCCGATCAAAGCAGTTCGAAGTTTATTGCTTGACAGACCGTGCAGGAGCGCATCGCATGTGCAGACAACAACAGAAAGAAGGACAGAGGGACGGAGGGGCACTTGGTGTGTCGAGGATGTGGCGGTCGCAAAAAGATCAATGGGAGTGCAGTCGTGTGTACGGGTCCTTTCCGCCTGCAACTCGTCGGAATAAAGAAGGAGGAGGGAGTGGGAGGACTCACAGTAGTGGTAGCGGTCTGCTACTACGCACACCAATCGGCCAGTCGGGGCGAGTCCTCGGGGACGACTTGAGGAGACGACCGAAGAGATGCCGCAGTGAGTAGAGGGCGGGGGCTCTCGGCTGAAAGAAGGCCCGTGATTAGAAGCTGTGTTTGCGTTTTGTGCGCACCCGAAACAGCGGAACGTGGTGAACTCGACGTGCAGCGGCCACAAACAATCGGAGGATTGGTATTTGCGAGGAAGAACGACTTGTTGCGGAACAGCGTGTTCAGTCGCACGGAGGAACGACACAAGAAGGGACGATGCAGTCCGCCCCTTTCGCTCTTTCGGAGCAGGGACGGAGAGTTTCTTGCGAACTTGCGCATGAAGCGACCCCAGCGCAGGTCCGTCAGCTGCAATCACGCCCGTCTTCACCGCCTCCCTTTCCCCGACCACTCACCTCTCGTCCAGGCCTCCGGACTGGCGCCGCAGACGAGCGCCGCCTGAAAGTGGAGGAGTTAGAGGACCCTTGGCGACCGGGAACCTCCTCACTCCGCCTACCCGTTCGGCCTACCGGGCGGACAGTGGATTGGATCTTGTTCGCGAAGCGGCGGATCCACGCGCAAACCCATCAACAGAGGGGATCTGAAAGACGGAGCTGGGGAGAAGCTCGATGAGGAGTGGGCTCACCTTCGAGTCTTGACGTACAGCGGACCGTTTGATCCCAGGCCGCTTGCAGTTTGGCCTTCAGTTTGTCCGCTGGAAAAGAAGGTGGATGAGAGGAAGCGGGCGGGAAACTCACCAGAAGAGAGGAACCATGCGGTTCCAGTGGCTTGTTGCTCGGTGTAGAGTTCGTTCTCAGTTGTTGCTGAAAGAAATGTTGGGATCAGAAGAGCGGCCGGGGGATGTGCTCTTCCTCGCTGCCTTCTTTGAACTCACAAGTGGACGGCAGCTTGGATGAGTCGTCTCGGTGTTCGTGGCGCTTGAGCGTGTCGGGACTCGCAGGACCTCGTTGTCGGCCGTCCCAATACGGTGACCCGTCTTGCAGCGAGCACTTGAAGCCGACCGCACTGCAAAAGAAGGGAGATGAGCGGGAGAAAGCGGAAGGACTCACGATCAGTGGCAGGAGCACCGAGTGCACTCCTCTTTGGCGGCCGGGCGGTGCAGCAGGTCGGCCGGCTCCACAGAGGCGAGCAGTCGCCTGCTTCACCCGACTTGCCATGCACACGACGCACGAGTCGCTGAAATCAACCGTTGCGGTGAGAGCGGGCGAGGAGTGGACGGGCACTCACCACAGACATCAAAAGACAGGAGGAAGGATCAGAAGGCGGGCGGGGAGCCGGAGAAGAGCGGGAGGCGGAGGGGACGGCCGGCCGCCGGCCGATCGACTCGAGCGGCAGGAAGCGGGAATGAGGAACCCCGCCGGCTCGCCCTCCTTTTATACCCGCCGGCCCTCGAGCGAGCGAGAGAGCGGGCGCCCGTCAGAGAGCGCCGACGGCAGAGCGGTCGAGTCGCCCCGCTGACGTCATTCCGCCAAACCGTCGGCCGCCGCGAGCGGTCGGGTCGGCGAAGCGGGCGGCAGAGTGATGACCAAATATTGACCTTCTTCCATTGTCCTTCTGTTGTTTCAATTCCACGAGTTCTTTCGATTAATTGAGAAGAAATCCCCGTTCTCTGACCGCTTCTCCGCAATTCGGCGCTTGTTTTCGTTCTTGCCGGCGAGCGTTCGGGCCGCGAATTCCGCCCGCTTCTCACGCCCGCCGCCCGCCCGCCGCCTTCGATCGGCGGCCCCTCCGCCCGTCCCGCAGCGGCCGTCTGCGGGGGCGGGGCGTGCGTCGGGCGGCGGCCGTCGGTTGTTTTCGCCGCCGATCGGCCATTCCGTTCGCTCGCAGCGGAGAGGAAGGCGCGCCGTCTTGTGATCCCGCTCTCCCCCGCCCGACTTCGCGATGAGCGCCCGTGGACGCGGTGGACGAGGTGAGTGGAGGGGCCTCCGGGATCCAACCCTCCTTCCAATCCGTTCTGTCCGCAATCACCCCCAAATCCCTCCGATTCACCCGATTTCCCCCCGATCCCGCCGATTTCGCAATAGTCATCATTTTCGCCCGCTTTCAGGCGGCACCGGCGGCTTCAAACACAACCCGGCGGTCCCGCTGCCGCCCAAGCCGGCGGAGGAGGCGGAGGCGCCGCCGGCGGCCGAGAAGCCCGCCCTGGAGGACGCCAACGGGAACACGGCGGGTGAGGAGGCCGCCCGTTGATTTCCGCCCACTCCCCCCGCTTTCAGTCGGCCACGAGTTCGACACGTCGCCCGTCGCCCCGCCCGCTCCGGCCGCCGCCTCGCGCGGAGGTCGCGGAGGTCGCGGAGGCTCGCGGAGGCGGCAGACGGCGGCTTCGCGTGGCCCGCCGAACAGCCGGCGGCGACGAACGAGGCCGCTCAAGAAGGCGCGTCTCCCGATCCTTCCTCTCCTCCTGACTCCCCACTGCTTTCAGAACGCCCGCAGCCGACCCGTCCGATGGACCCGTGGAGGAGGCGGAGGTCGAGGCGGTGAGTTCCCTCCTCTGCCCAACGATCAACCTCGACCCTCTTGTTTCAGCCCGCGGCGGCATCCGCGGCGGCTTCGTCCCGCAAGCGGCGCCCCCGAGCGAGAAGCCGGCCGGCGAGGGCGAGGAGCCGGCCGCCAAAGAAGACGGTTCGTCCTCCTCCCCGATCTTCTCGCAACCACCCGCCGCTTTCAGCCCCCAAGCGCCCCCGCCTTCGGAGCGCCGCCGTCGGGCTTCGGCTCGGGCGCCAACGGCGTCCCGGTGGGCGACGGCGGCGATCAGCAGGAGGACGACGAGAAGAAGTCGTTCGAGGGCAGCTGCAACTAGTGAGTGGGCGTCCCTCCTCCCTCATCTCCTCCTCGGGATTTCAGCTGCAAGGAACCCGGCCACATGAAGGACGACTGCCCAGAAGAAACGCGGTCCGCCCAAGTGCTACAAGTGAGTCCACACCAAAAGAAACAACCGATCTGATCCCACTCCTTGCAGCTGCGGGAAGGAGGGACACATCTCTCGTGACTGCACGCAGGAGAAGCGGACCGACGGCGAGAAGCGGCCGTTCAGCGGCAAGTGCTTCACGTAGGCGGTCGTCTCCTCCCTCTCACTCCTCTCTCTCGGCTTGCAGCTGCGATGAAATCGGCCACTCGAGCAAGGAGTGTCCGCGCCGCGACAAGGTCGTGTACACGTGCAACACGTGAGTGCTTCCCGCTCGGACGTTCACTCCTCCACTCCCCTTGCAGCTGCGGCCGCGACGGCCACTCTCGCGGGAGTGCGAGCTGGGCGCGGACGGCGAGAAGAAGCCCGCGTACGCCCGTCCGGACGGCTCCAAGCCCAGCGACTACGTGCCGCCCACGCACGACATCAGCGACATCCTCACCGAGGACGAGCGCATGCGCGAGGCCTACAGCCAGCATCGCCGACCAGGACGAGGAGCTGAAGGTGCTGGACGCGAACGGAAAGCCGGCCGCGATCCCCGCCAAGTTCGAGTGAGTTCCCGCCCGCCCATCTGCCGCCCACTCCCCCTCGCTTTCAGCACGTGGAAGGAGGCCGAGCTGAACGCCGAGTTGCTGAAGAACATCGAGCGCTCGGGCTACGCGATCCCCGCAAAATCCAGTCCTTCTCCATGCCGCTCATCCTCGAAGGTGAGTGCAGGAGGGCGAGCACTCGCTGATCCCCGCCCCCTTCAGGCCGCGACCTGATCGCGCAGTCGGAGACCGGCTCGGGCAAGTCGGCCGCCTTCCTCGTCCCGCTCATCCACCGCATCCACCCGAAGGTGGGCGGCAAGCGGGACGTGGAGATGGACCGCCCATTCGCCATCGTCATCCAGCCCACGCGCGAACTCGTCTACCAAGTCTACGAGCAAGCGCGCAAGCTGGCGGACAAGACGGCCGTCCGCGTCGTGAAGGCGTACGGCGAGTACGCGTTCGTGGACAACGCGCAGGAGGTGTTCCGCGGCTGCGACCTGCTGATCGCCACGCCCGGTCGCCTCATGCATTTCATCAGCAGCCACATCGTGAGTCCGCCCGTCCCTTCGCTCCCACCACTCATCCCGCCGTTCAGGTGAGCGTGGGCTTCTTGGAGCACCTGGTGCTGGACGAGGCGGACCGTCTGCTCGACGAGAAGTTCGGGTTGGACATTGACCAGATCATCTCGTGCATCCGGCAGGTAGTCCTCCTCTTACTTGATCCGCAACAGTTCTGACCGCTTGCTTGCAGAGCACGAAGGCCGCCAAGCACGCGGTCAGCCCGCTGCAGGTGCTGCTTTTCTCGGCGACGTTCCCCGACCGGCTGGAGGCGTTCGGGCCGCAACGTTCTGCGCGAGGACCACGCGGTCGTCCGCAATGAGCGCCCCTCACGGCCGAACATGCGCATTCGGCAGACGTTCGAGCTGGTGGCGGGCGAAGACAAGAAGCACATGATGTACGAGTACTGCCGCCGCATTCGGGAGGAGTACGAGCAGAGTGAGTTCCCCCCGATCAACCGCCTCCTTTCATCCCGCCCCTTGCAGAGCAAAAGGCGTTGGCCGCCGTCAACAAGCCGGCCGCCGAGGACGCGGAGTCCTCCGTGGACTCCAGCCCGGACGCCATGGCGGAGGCCGAGGAGCAGAAGAAGAAGACGGTCGAGCGCGAGGTCCTCGAGAGGCCCCGCATCCTCGTCTTCTTCGGCACCAAAATCAAGGCCGACGCCTTCGGCTTCTACATGACGACGCTGGGGATGCGCTCGCTGTCCGTCTCGAGGTCCGTTCTTCCCGCTTCAGCCCCCTCAATCCTCCCCTGCTTTCAGTGGACAGACGCAGAAGCAGCGGGAGTACGCGCTGTCCCAATTCCGTCTGGGCCACGTCTTCCTTCTCGTTCGTTCTCTCCACTCACTCACCCCTCCCTCTAACCCCCTACTTGCAGCTCACGACGGACGTGTGCGCCCGCGGCCTTGGACATCAAGGAGCTCGACCACGTGAGTGATCGGGGGCGAGTGGGGTGAAGACGCCGACTTGCAGGTCCTCAACTTCGACATGCCGAAGGACATCCCGTCGTACGTGCAGCGCATCGGTCGCACGGGTCGCCTGCGGCAGGGCTTCGCACACTCGTTCATCGGTTCGTTTGTCCCCACCCTCCTCCTCTAGTCGCCCTCTTCGCTTCAGATCCCGGAGAGGACCGCGAGATCATGTTGGACCTCGTGCGGGTGAGTGCTCCTTTCGATCATTTCCGCCCTCACCTCTCGCTTGCAGATGCTCCGCGCCGACCGGCTGCCGGTGCCCGAATGCCTGCTCGTGGCCCCGCCGCCCGTGCCCGCCGTCCAGCTCCCGCCCGTCGTGCTCCAGCTGCCCCCGCTGCCGGCCTCCAACTTCGGCCAGCCGCCGCCGCCCGCCGAGCAGCCGGCGGCCCCCACCGAGCTCGGCCCGCTGATCCAGCCGCCCGAGTTCTCGGACGACGAGACGCCCGCGGGATTCGGCATTGCGTAGACACGACCACCTTCCCTCGTTTCTCCAATTGTTGTTCCCTCGCAGAAGTGTTCTCTTTTCTCTTAATCCTCCCTTCTCGAATGTTCTCTCTCTATTAATCTCGCAATCTCACTCGCATCTCCAGTACTCACTTATTACTTTCATCACCACGCATCCATCCTTTTTTGTCATTTCCTTTGCAATGCTCCACGTAGACACGAATAAAATGAGAGCGCATCCGACTGGGCTTGGGCTGCAAAAAAGAAGGAAGAGGCGGATTGATCAAGTGTCCTGCTTCTCCTTCATCGCCGAAGTGACCAATGTCAAGTTTGTCTGATTGGGGCGCGAATGCTGAACGGAAATCCAATTCGGGAATGTTCATCGGACAAGTCTCTTTGTTTTGGCCTCGTAAGCGGTCAGTTCGAGCGGGCCACTTGTTGGACGTCCATTTTCGAGTTGGCCGCGAACTGCCCGCCGGCTCCTCGCCGCCCAGTCTCCATGACTACAATGCCCGGGGCGGGCAAATTGCGGAGTGTGCGGGCGGCCAGTGACCACGAATGAAATCGCGCCCTCCGCCTCCGAAACACTTGCGTAGCCCGCGGCCGACCGGCGCGGCCCCGAAAGGACGCCCGTCGAAGAGCAACAGGAGAAGAAAGAGGGCGGAAATGATAGTTGGTGGGCGGGAGTTCGTTTGCGCCTCCACGCCGCCGTAGACAACAACATCAAATTGGGAGAAAGTCGGCGGCAAATAAACGGCTTTCGGCTCATCTCGTTGACCATTACCTTCCCGGCGGACTTCCTGGTCTTCGATTGTTCCATTCGGGGACGTCTTTTTGCGGCCGCCGACCGCTTGCTTTCACCTGACGGCATGCCGACTATTCTTCACTGGATTACGACGAGCGAAATGTAACGACTGACCGCAAACGTTCAATTAGACGTTGCGTGGAGAGAAGCTCAAAAATTCGCAGCTGCCGCCGCCCTCGACTACCCGCCCGTCTTTCTCGTCTTCGGTCGAATTACGAGTAGAAAACCGAAGAATCAACCTATTCGTACTACTTCCTCCGTCTTCTTCTTTGCCGTTCCCCTTCGGTGCGAATCAAACTGCCATTGAAATGCGCACACATCTACGGTCGTTCTTGCGGGTTGCTTTCGCTTCTTGTCGTCGGGATCCGCGCTCAAGACTCGCCAATCGTGCAGCCGGGCGAATGGGATCGTTATCGACGCCAAGCCCTCCCCGTGGAGCATCTTCAAGTCAGTTTAGCAGCGAGTAAAAGAGTAAACTGTCGTCTTTAGATCCACTCGACTCAATCGAACATCACGATAAACGACCAAGTGATTCGGGCGCTCTCCGCCGAGTCGATTATCAACCTGGACAAAGAGCCCTACAACGCAACGTTGTTCTCTCGACAGTCGGACACTCAATTCGATTCGAATGCCACCTTCGTTCGCATCAACGCCGTCTCCATGGACTTTGCACTTGCGTTCCAGCGGATGATCTTCAGGAGCATGGCCAACACGGGCGATGTACGGGTATTTGCCTCATCAAGATGAACGGATTGATGGGATGGGTGGTTTAGTTGGAGACACGCGTCAATCCGCAACAAAGCAATCAATCCGTGTTGCGACTTCGGCTCTCCGACAACGTGCAGTTCGGGATCACGGACGAGCAGTCCCTGCTGCGAATCATCAGCTCCAACGCCACGCAGGTCGTGTTCTCGGCCTCCACCGAGCAGCAGGTGTTGCCGCGACAACTTCAACTCGGCTACGACAACAAATCGGACGTGTTTCGGATATTGTTCGCCGAGCAACAAGCACGAGTGTCCGTGGAGATCACGCGTTCGATTGTGAGTTGAACAAAGCGACTAATCGCTTGAGATTTTTCAAATTGTAGCTCCACTTGAACTACGGCAACATCTTCTTGCAAATGGACAACAACTATCGCCGACTGATCATCCTCACGTCCGGCCATCGCCTCGAGTTCCACACGCTCGGCTCGCAGTTCCAAGTGCAGTTCGATGCGGAGCGGATGACCATCAACTACCCGCACGACAACGTGACCGTCCGGGCGGGCAGCAATTCGAACAACGTGACGGTGGACGTCCGCAATTTCTCCAAAATGGACATCCACCGCACGAATGACAGCGTCGTGAGTGTGCGGGGCTCGTCGTTCTCGAACGACACCGTCGAAAACCTGGACGTCGTCTCCAAGCAGTTGGAGTTGAATCTTCAAGCAGACAACGACTCCATCATCCTCGCCACCACCAATCAGTCGAGACTCACGCTGAACACGACCACTGCACAGGCAAGAAACAAGCGTCAAGCATTCATTTCCCTATTGGTTCGCTTTTTGCAGGTCCTCTTGGCTTCGAACTCGCACCAAATCGAAGTAATCGGCAACCAACCGTTCATCATGGCCACAACGGAGAACGTGGCTCTCGTAATTACTTCGACCATCGATCAGGGCGCACTCGTTCCGAACGTCTCCGTTCCGGTGGTCGACTACAGCAAATACAACCTGCAGAACTTGAGTAAGCGCCCGTTGATCCCATTCATTCTTTCGCGACGTTTTGCAGCTCAATTGGACACGATCGCTTCGAACACCACGTGGTTGACCTCGAAGATCGACATCAACAACCTCATCGGAGAAGAAATCATTCCGATTGACGGCTTCTCTCGAATTCTCGGAGCGGAAACCATCTCCTTCAACGGCTCGCTTCCCCAACCGACCGTCTCGACGGGTCCAGCAACCACGCTCGCTCCTTTGATGCCGCTGACGTTCCCGCCGGAGGTCGGACCGCAACCCGCCAACACGCCCGCCACTCCGCCGGAGATCCCGCCCGACTTCCCCACGCCGCCGCCCATCGAGAACGCGATCGCCGAGACGGGCTTCCCGATGCCGCCGCTCGTCACCGACCCCAACACGGGCCAGGGGCCGAACAACGGGATGGAAGGAAGTGAGTGATTGAATTGAAGACCGCTCTGATTGTTCCTCGTTCAGTTCCACCGATGCAAGTGACTCCAGCCGCCCAGGGCGACGGCCAAAACGACAACTTCATCATCGGGCAGTACGAGACGCCCGCAAGCAACGGTTTTCCGCTTTCGGCCACCATCGTGACCGTGAGCATCGTTCCGACGACTCCAGTGCCCGCCGTTTAGTCCGGGCAGCCCCCTAATTATTGTTCCTTGTGCCCGCGAATAAAACGAAGTGATTGTTCATTGGAGCAAGCTGATGGGAGGTATTTTATTGTTCTTCGCGGACCAAACGAAAGGTCAGCTCCAGCGGCCAGTGAGGGTCGGCCGATCGTTTGCGCACGAGTTCGGAGAGCAGCGAGGGCTCCTCGAGAGGAGCGAACGGGTGGGTGGACGGCGAGGAGAGGAGTTCCCGCGTTCCGTTCGCCCCTCTTGCGTCCAGCGCCAAGAACGAAGAAGTGAGTTCCATGCGCGTCGAGTGCGTGAATTCGATTCGGTACTGAAAGCAAGGCGGAAGAAGTCAAAGCCGAACAGGGAGCAAACCGAACCTCTTTTCGCACGTCCACTTGATCTTCGATTTCGAATCGAAGGCGAAGGAACTCGGCCAGATGCTCGACTGAAATCGGAGCAAGGAATAAGCGAAAAAAGAACATAAAGATGCTCACGGCTCGCATTCTCGGGCACTCGAATGAATCGCGTCTTCGTCGTGCAGTCGGGAAGGTCCAGCGAGAAGACCGAGGAGTGGGAGCAGAGGACCACGTTCAGATCTTCGTGCTCAGGCTCCTGATTCGCTTCCGGATGCTTGCTGGTCGTTGGCACCGAATTCGCGTCGGCGGTGGCCGAAGTCGAGGGAGCGCTGAGAAGAGGCGAATCTTCGGCCGTGTTTTGCGATCTCATCTGAAGCCAAACGAATCAGAACGTTCCTATACCGGCTTCTGCTCCGCTCACCATCTTTGACGGCCAGGGCGAAGGCTTCGTCGAGGCAGAAAGCGGAAGAATTCGGGCACTCCACGGAACACTCGGGACATCGCGCGTCTTTCTTTAAGCGCTCGCTCAAGCATTTGGTGCAGAACCGATGGGCGCACGCCTGAAATCGCCGGCCGTACACGAACTAGAACGAAAAGAGGACTCACTTTGATGACCACCGGCTCCACGAACAGTTGATCGCAGAGCGGACACTTCAGAGAAGCCGCAATTCGTGGACGACTTGCGAATTTTGTCGACTTTCGCGGATTTCCCGTCGGTTTGCACTTGGCTCTCGCCGTTCGATGTCGTCGGGATCATTTGGAATATTCAGACGACTCTAAGGGAGCGGGATTCAGGTGGTTCGAACGTCCAAACGTGAAGAAACCGAGTACAATCACCTTTCACTGTTGACCACTCACTTGACAAATGGATAATCAAGCCGAAAGAGGCAGAAATCGACACGCGAATATTTCGTTGCGGCAGCTTCGAGCGGGCACTCGTCTCGGCTTTCCTTGGGCGTCCTGGGTTGGATCGGGATCTTCCTCGAATTCAATCGTTCCCTCGCTTCAACGATGAACAACGGACTGCCCGGACCGTCCACCACGGACACGATCACCGGCGGCAAGACGTTGGAGTTGACCGAATACGATCGGGTAATTCTTCCGCTGCCTTTTCGTTTAATCTTCTGCTTTTTCCTTACATTTCAGCACCGAAAGCCGCACACGGTGATCAACGACGGAACGATGGTGAACATCGGGGCGCGCACGCTGTCGTCGGAGATCTGCTGTCCGATTTGTTTGGACTTGTTCACCACAACGATGGGCACAAAGGTTGGCTGTGGAACTTATTTTTTTCTTCTGATTTCCCCGTTTCAGGAATGTCTGCATCGTTTCTTGCTCCGAGTGCATCAACACGGCCCTTCTGCGCAACAACAAGGAGTGTCCCACGTGCCGGAAGAAGATCGTGTCCAAACGGTCGCTTCGCTGCGACTCCAATTTGGACGGGTTGCTGAGCAAAGTGGGCTTCCTTTCTCGCGTCTTAATTACTTGCTCTGTTTCCTCCAGATCTGGCCCGAGCGACGGATGTACGACGAGATGCAGAACGAGGCGATGAAGAACTACCATCAGCAGAACTGCGTCGCCTCCCTCCAGAAGAGCATCGAGGCGGGCATCAAAGCGCAGGCGCAGAATCGCCGCCAACGAGTCCAGGGATCCTACGACTACGAAAGTGCGTTTATTTCTCTTTATCCTTCCATTCTTCTCCTCCGTGTTTAGAGCGCAAACGGAAGCGAAAAGTGCCCGAAGGCGAGCAGAACGACACCACCGCTCCGAACAGCCCATCGGACGCGACGCCGCCGATCATGGGCGAGGACGGCGAGTCGGTGGCGGACACGAACTCCGTGAATCAAAACGACGCGGACGGGAGCTCGTCGTTTGACTCGTTCACGAGCGAGCTCTCCTCGGACATTTCTTCGACGATCACGGACAGCAGCGATGCGGAGAGTCTGTCCAGCGAGGACGAGAACTCGCCCTCCTCCCTCGACCATCACAACCATCAGAACAGCGCGCCGCCCAGCCTGGAGAACATGCTCGCGGTCGGGAGTCCGGCCGAAGACGACCTCTCCGAACTGCCCGAACGGATGACTCAGGTTCGTTCATCTCTTTTCGATTCTCCTTATCGATCGTTTGCTTCCAGTCGGCCAGCCTGAAGAAATACCAGGAGCTGGAGATCGAATTGATCCCGTCGAACGTGCTCAAAGGGGTCGGCCGGAGATCGCAAATCCGTTGAAGAAAGAGTCGTTTCATCAAAACGCACCGGAATGCGACCGGTGAGGGCTCTTCGCTGCCCAATCTTCTCTCATTTTCTTTGTGCTTTCAGTCGGAGCACCTCAGCGAGTACCTCCTGCAGACCTCTCGGCTGGAACTGCTCGACATGCAGGGCTCAGGGGCAGGAAGTCCAGGGGATCATCCCCACTCCAACGCACTTCTTCGGCTATGTGAGTGGTCACTTTCGCTCTTTCGTTGGATGCAAGCTGTTTGCTTTCAGGACGCCGACTCCAAGCTCCACAGCGTTCCGCTGACCGAAACCCTCCGCCATCTGCACGCGAACGCCCCGTCCGCCGCCGATCACCTGAAACTCTTCTTCGACGTGGACGAGCGGCCCGAAGAGCGATGGGAGGAGGAAGTGGTCGGCGGCTCCCAACAAACGAGCGGCGACTTGGACGACGAGCGGATCGTCGTGGAGTGAACTGCAGATGCCTTTAGTTGCAATCGCCTTTATTTATTTTTTCTTAATGTTTGTAAATAATCCGATTAATCAATCGCCTTCTCATAAACAATTCCCTATTGACATCGGGTGTTCGCTGAAATGTACAAAAGCAAGCAGGAAGGACCGGCGGCCGTTTGTTGGTTAATCAATCTCGGTAATCAGAGCTTTGCACTGGCCCTTGAAACGGAGTGAAAGAGAGCAAAGACACAGTTCAAGGATTCAACAGCGAGCAAATTGACCGCGTTCAGCGAGTTGCTCCTTCTTTCTTTCTTCTCCGCCCTCTCTTTTCGTTGGAGACGCGCCCGTTTTCACGCGTCGATGAACGGCCGATGAGTTTCGGAGGTTGCGGCCAATTTTTGTTTCTTTTGCTGCGTCCTGCTCCTCGTTTTTATTCGCCTACATCACGCGTTTCTGTCCACTTCTTTCGCTCGCCCTTCCGCGACTCGAACTCCAGCCCAAGACGGCGCGCACTTTTGTTGCATTTTAATCCGCGTCGAATGTTTCTGTCGTGTTGCGAGCAAACGGCTCGATGTCGTCACTGAAGTTCGCTTCTTTCACGGCTCGCGGTCAATCACGGCCCTTTGACTTCGAGAGATGAAGATTACAGAAGGCGTTGGGTTGATTGAATAGACGGTTGCTCCTCCAACTCGAAGGCACCAATGGTCGGGCAACTGCGGGTGTCGTCCACGCAACAACCAAATGTTTGCAGTGTTTGGAGCAACTGTTGCAACTCTCCTTCGATTGCAAATGCCTTAAGGCGGAAGTCTTGCTCGTGTGGGCAAACAGTCGAGAGGCCTTGAACAGTCTGCCTAAAGGCGCTGAACCGTAAAGAGCTTTCGAAAGAAACCATTAGGTTCCAGTTGCTAATCTCTTGATTAGGTGCCTTGGTCCCTACACCGACGAGAAGAAAACGTCCTCTTGCAGTCCACTAATCATTCATTCCTTCTTCCATGTATTTTTAAGCACTCTCTTGTTTCGTCTTTTCCGACCTCCAAAATCAGCCGTCTCGTGCTCAAAGGAACTTCTGCGCGTTTCCTTATGCGAAAACATAACGGGCATGCAACTGAGTGGGTTTGTCGTCATCTCATCCTACGTGACGATTCGCAAGGGTTCATCTTTAAACGAGCGCTTCGGACCTGCTGCTTCTCCTTACGCCAACTAATGGGAGCTAGCAGCTAGTGGACATTAGACTAATGCTGCTCGTACTTTCATCAGTTTACCGAGATAAAGGCCGAATCGAAAGATCATTCCCGTGAAAGAAGTGCAAAAGGGCGGCGGCGTCTCGAAAATTTGCAGAATTCCGCCTTTCTTTTCGGCCATTCGCACGTTCTTCTTCTTTTCTTCGCCTGCGACCTCGCCGCCAACGCGTTTTGTTGTGTTCTGAAGCTCACAAAAAGCCAAGACCTTGCCCGATTAACGCTTATGTCGCGCAACGGACGGCATTTCCGCCTTGGGCGGGCGGTCGGCCCGCTTTCTTTCGCGCCTGTCCCGAGCGCTTGTTCGACGACGCCGCCGCCCGTTTTGTTCGCTCACGCCCGGCGAAGATGTCGTTGGAGAAGGCGGCGGCCCCCGAAAGGCGGCAATTGTGGCGGTTCGAACTTTTCACTCCTTGACAGTCGCTTTTCCCGCGCCCTCCCCACCGTCTGGTCGCCGTGGTTGTTCGGCGGGGCCGAAGATGAGGAGCACGGGCCGGAGAAGATGAGCATGACGCTTCGGCCGCCCTCAAACCGCCCCGACAGCCGGCGAACAGCCGACCGCCGACGACCGTCCGCGAATTGAATTTAATGCCCGGGCAGAAATCCCGCCAACGACCGGGCGACCCCGCCGAATCCATCCGCACAGCTCACGGCCGTCGGGCAGCTCCATCGATGAGCAGCCAGACGTCTCGTCTCGTTCGACAAGAGCTCCTTGATTACATGTTCGTTCAGCCACTGTTTTTGATTTTTGCGCGATCGCTCGACCTGCTAGCCGCGATGAATAGTCTTCCCCTTCTTGTAGTTGAATTAGTCGTCTGCTGATGACACGCCTTCTTTGGCAGCTCTTCACTTTCGACGATTTACGTGCCCTCCGCAAAAGCCTGTTTGTTTCAACATTGTTGCTTTGATTTTTGGCCCCTCCGTCCTGTTTGTGTTTCTTCGTACGACAAAGCGGGACTTCGCGAATTGGGGGCAAAACTTCGAAAAGTTCCGGCCACTCACTGTGAAAATTGGCCTCGCTCCCGATTCGTGCGCACAATGGGCGCTCGTTCGAGGGCGATGACATTAACGGTCAATAAGATGCACGTGTCGCTGCGAATTTCCCCGACTGCCCGTCCAGCTTTTTGCCCTCTCCGCCTTTAGCGCATTTCTAATGAGGCACCAGAGGTGAAACGAACTTTTTGAACCGCCCGACGGCCGCTTTCGAATCTTTGAATTTTGGTCCTGTGTTTTGTACGCGTTGAGTGCAGCTAAATTCCGTCTTACTTTTACTCTTTTTTAGTTTGCTCTTAAATTCAGCGTAAATTATGGAAAGAAGCGTGTACGCGATGCTTGGTGCTTCCATCGAGCAGTTCAAAGGGATTCAAGCCGTTCTAGTCGCGGCACCTTCGAGGTCATCCTCCTTGTAGCGTTTTCTCATCGTGCGATGGGGTTTGTTTTCACTTCTTTTCGTTTTACTGTCATTGGAAAACGATTCGAAATTCCAAGACTTTGCGGACGTCGCTTTGCCGCCCTTCAAACGGGCGCCCGAGCGGATGGATGTTGCGCCATCTCCCCGGGGGCGATCCACCATTTTCCGCTTCCAAATGGATTGCCCGATGGCGATCTGTCTGCTTGTACGTGTCGTCTGTCATCCTCGGAAAGGGGGACACGTTCGTCGAACGGGTCACGGTCGAGGATGCCTCACTGTGCGCTGCTTACGTCTGCTTTCGAATCGAGATCGCAGACGGCTGATTATCCGCATGTTTGCAAGCTGCAGAAATGTACGGCCTGGTCCGTGGCTTTCTCGATTCTCAGCTGTTACCTTTTTAACTATTCGCTTTTTTCTATAACCTTTCGAAAGACGTCGATCGAATGCCGTCAATGGAATGATCAAACGCCACCGAGAGAGCGGGCGACCGAAGACAAACGAGCCTCCGAGTGGGCGCCCTGTGAGTCTCGGCGGACTTTGGATTTCGACTTCGAGACTCGTGGGTTTTGTGTTTGTCGCCCCCGAAATGACAAATGATCTTCGTGGAGTTGCGGCTTGTCGCACGTCTCGATTGTTCGCTTTGTTCGTCGAACCTTTCATTCCTCTTCGAATCCCCTCGCTCCTGCTTCCCGAATCGTCAAGTAGAATTGCATTCGTGTATCTTAACTCAGATCGTCCTTGTTCTCGCACGTATTGGTGTGTATTCCACGAGATGCCCGCGTATCCAATCGATGGACCGTCGGTTATCCAATTTGGGGATTGCGGCCGAGAACTCACGTGGACGCGCGTTACAACACTGAAGGAAACAACGTGCTTATGACGATTCCAATATTCGAAGGAAGGTCCTGTGGTGCGCCTATTCTCAATTTGATTGTTCTCGCAGTGAGGATGAACTCGGGGAAATAGAATTGGGAGTGGGAAGATGGATGGTCGACATTCCGGACTTCCATCTTCCTCTTCTGTTTAATCTACTGTAGATGGACGGATTCATCTTTCCTCCTGTCGTCCGAGTGATACGAACGGAAATTGGACAACTTCCTCCCATCTGCTGGCTGTTAAGATCAACAACTTTTTCACCTCCTTTTTTTGGCCTTTTCGTACACCGAACAGTTTCTTTCGCGTATCCTCACGAATTATTTTGCAACTCGCGAATCGATGAACCTTGTCGGCCTTACGTTGCCCGTAAGATCTCGTCATTGACGAGGATCGAAATCCAATTTCCGGTCTGCAATTCGCGTAGTTTCATCGAGCGGAATATTGGACACGTCCGCGCCGCGCCGTCCGTCTTTCCGGCCCCCGTGCAAACCATTCATTTCGCCGAGACTCGTTTGCTGCCGCGATGCCCACGTTGTAAATCTTGTCCGGCCGGGCGGGCTTCTTTCGAACCCAAAACGACTCGTTTCAGAAGCCGAAAGGATTGCGACCTCCTTCACGAACACTGCGGCTTTATCGTTCGAACGGCCGACTGTTGTGTTGACCAAACTCCCGGCTTCAACAATCGTCCCTGCTATGCGAGAAGCCAATCGCTAATCGTCGGCTGTTGAAGGAGACGTCAGGATTGAACGACCGGTTTACTCGTTGCTTTCCCTCGTCTAATCACGTCCACTCGTCTACGATCGTAGTCCGAAGAGCTGGCCGATCGGGCCTCGAACCGACGGCCACCTCTCGGACCTCCGCCTTCTCCAATGCTCAATCCCCGCATTGTTGCATTTGGTCACAACTCATGGTCAATATGCACCTTCTTCTTCCTGCTCGTCATTCTTCTGTTGCCCTCGGCGGTCGTCGGCGTGAAGGAGCTGCACATCGGCTCGATGTTCCCGATGGAAGCGGGCTCGGGCGGCTGGGCGGGCGGTCAGGCGTGTCTGCCGGCCGTCCAGATGGCCCTCGACGACATCAACAACAACCCGGACGTACTGCCCGGCTACCACCTCCACTCGCACAATCATAACACGAAAGTGAGTCCAACTGGGGCTTTCAACCGCTCACTCATCGCATTCCAGTGTCAACCGGGACTCGCCGCAAAGCAACTCTACGAACTGCTGTACAAGCCGCCCGTCAAGCTGATGCTCGTCTCTGGCTGCAGTCCCGTGACCACGGTCGTCGCCGAGGCGGCCCCCGTGTGGAATCTGATCGTCTTGTCGTACGGCGCGAGTTCGCCGGCTCTCTCGAATCGAGAGCGCTTCCCCACGCTCTTCCGCACACACCCGTCCGCGAACATGCAGAACCCAACGAGAATCCGGCTCTTTCAAAAGTTCAAATGGAACAAGATCACCATCCTGCAGTCGGTCGAGGAAGTCTTCACCTCGACCGCCAAGGACCTCGAAGAGCAGTGCCGCGAGAAGGGAATCCGGGTGGAGCGGCAGAGTTTCTACGGCGATCCCCGCGACGCGATCAAGACGCTGGTTCGTCAGGACGCGCGCATCATCGTCGGCCTCTACTACGTGACGGAGGCTCGCCGTGTTTTGTGCCAAGTGAGGAGAAGGAGGGATCCCCGGCCTCACTTCCCTTTTTTCAGGCCTATAAGCACGGGCTGTACGGGAAGAAATACGTGTGGTTTCTGATCGGCTGGTACGCGGACACGTGGTACATCCCGCCCAAAGACGAGAACATCAACTGCATGGTGGAGCAGATGAAAGAAGCCGCTCAATACCACTTCACGACGGAGAGCATCATGCTCAGTCGGGACAACCGGCCGGCCATCTCCGGAATGACCGGCCGCGACTTCCAGAAGCGCCTGAACAAGATGATCAACAGCGATCCGGCGAACACCGGCGGCTATCCGGAAGCTCCATTGGCCTACGACGCTGTCTGGTTCGTTTCGTTGGATGAGCGTTGATCCACTTGTTCCTTTCAGGGCTCTCGCACTGGCCTTCAACTGCACGCAAAACTCGCTGCCCTACGGCGTGATGCTCGAGGACTTCACGTACAACAACGCGGTCATCGCGGACCAGCTCTTCGACTGTGTGAAGAACACGCAGTTCAAGGGCGTTTCGGTTCGTTCCTTTCATAAATTCTGAATGAGAAGATGGGCTTTGATTGTAGGGCCAAGTGATGTTCTCGGATTCCGGCGATCGGATTGCCCGCAGTCAAATCGAGCAGATGCAAGGCGAGTTGGTGGAACGCAAGAAAGACTCCAAACCCTCAACGTTCAGATGGAAAGTACGTGGTGGTCGGCTATTACGACACGACGACTGGAACCCTCGACTGGAACGGGAACGAAAAGTTCGCCGAGGGGAAGCCGCCGCCCGACGCCACGGTCATTCGCGAGAGCCTGATGACCGTCCGTTTCGAGTTGTACGTGTTCGTTGCGGTGGTCGCCGTGACGGGCATGTTGGCCACGATTGCCACGCTCATCTTCAACTGCAAATTCGCCTACCGGGGGTAAGAAGCAATGAAGAAGAGGGTTGATGATTTGCTTTCTTCCAGGATCATCATTCAATCACAACCGCAATGCAACAGCATTCTGATCATCGGCTGTGCTCCTCTGCCTGCTCAGTTTGTTGCTGATGGGAATGCCGGCGGACGGGCTGTACATCGCGCCGGGCTCCGTGCTCTGCCACGTAGGACGCTTAAATGTCTTCTGTCGACTCATCCCCGCTCTTCTTTAGTCGCGTGTCACCCTCCTGATGCTCGGCTTCACATTCGCCTACGGTTCCATGTTCGCCAAGGTGTGGATCGTGCACCGGATGGGCGCGAGCGAGAACCAAGAGCTGGCCGCGATTGCGAAGGATGAGGTTTGTGCAGGAACAGGACGACAAGGAGGAAGGGAGAAAGAAGGTGGTCCGCTTGTTTGGTGCAATCCTGAGTTCGGCCCGAAATTCGTCTCTTGATTCGTGGGCTTTCGAACAAACCGGCCGGCCATCCCCACGTGCTGATCGTGCATTTCGGTTCGCCAATTTTTAGGAAGACAACTCGACCCCGTGGGAGTCCATTCGAATGCTGCTGGCGGCGCTCGTCGGACGGCAGGTGCTCGTGGCGGCGGCCCTGCGCAAAATCAGCTCTCACGCTTACACGTCGTTGATTGCACGCCGTCCATGCTTATTGAACCAAGTAATTGAGTTTACTTCCTTCCTTTTCTTTCCGCCCCTCTCGAACAAGCGCTTTCGTCTTTGAGTTTGCCGTTTGATTTTCACGGAATGAAAAGCGAGTGGATGCACTTGAGTTCTCTCTCCATCTCGAGCTGCCTTCTCTTTTGATTTCGGTGCACACTTGATTGATCACTAATTTGCAGTGTAGAGCATTCTTTCGGTTTGTTTTGTGCAGAAATTGAACGAATGGTGAGGAAAATCGCGAGAGCTCCGAGTGACCACTCCGCACGACTCACTTTTGATGATTGCGCTTGAAATCGGCCATGAGCATCCCTTGAGCACATCCCTCTTTCCATTGCATCTCCGTTCGTTTAGCCCATCCCCGCCGCAAAGTTCTACTCGGTGGTGGGCGTGCTGTTCGGCATCGACGTGGTCATCCTTCTCTTCTGGACGGTGCTGGACCCGTTGAGGAAGCGGCGGCACAAGTTCGCCCTCCAAGAACCCCCGTCCGGCATGAACGAGGACGTGATGTTCCTGCCAGTGCTCGAGTATTGCGAGAGCAACTACCAAGAGATCTGGACGGGTGTGTTCGCTCACTCATGCCTCGTCTCTCTTCAATCATCTGCCTCTTCAGCTTTGATCTTGGGCTACAAGTGCCTCCTGCTCGTCTTCGGGTTGTTTCTGGCCTACGAGTCGAGGAATCTGAAGATCCGATTCATCAACGACTCTCGCTTTCGTCTGCATGGCCATCTACAACGTGGCGATTGTCGGCCCTGGTGACCGGCCCGGTGGTCTCGCTTCTCCTGCGATCTCAACCGAACGCCAACTTTGCGTTCACCTCGATCACCGGTAGTCGCTTTCAAATCAAACTTGTTGATGAAAATTTGAGGATTGCAGTCTCGATTTGTGCGTACGTCAGCCTGGGCCTCGTCTTCGTCCCGAAAGCCGTCTACATCTACCGAACGCCCGCCTCGAAAGAAGACGCAATGACCGGCAACTCGAATCCGCGGAACACGATCTCCCGCTCCGAGCAGCTTCGCTACGAGCAACTGGTCAAGGAGAACAACGAGCTGAAGAGACAGATCGAAACGGTAGGTTCTCACCTGCAAGCAACCCTGATCTCTTCGTTTGTTTAGCGCGAGCACAAAATCCTCGACTGCCGGAAGGCGTTGGAGCGACGACTGGGGACGGCGACCGTTGCGCCCGCAAACCGGCAGCTCATCAACCAGTGCGTGACCATTGACAAATCCAACCACAACTGCCTGGAGACGGTGGTCAGCACGACGTCGCAGGTGACGCCGAACAGCGTGAGCAACAACAATATCGGCAACAACGTGCCCGCCAACAACAACGTGAGCTCGTCGCTGGTGTCCGAAGAGCAACCCACCCAATCGACCATCTTTACGACCACCGCGCTCATCGAGACCCACGCCATTACCGATGCGGGTACGGGTACGTGCGCATCCTATGCTTGTTGAGTCAATAATCGGTTGGAATTGCAGGTATCTGTAGCGATTTCGACGACGAGGACAGCGACGATTCGTCCAGCTCAAATGAAATCCTTCTGTGACCGTCGAGCGTTCTCTTAGTTTTCCTTTCTTCTTCGCAACCTCCCAAACTTGTCTTTGCTCTTTCTGCTCCCGAAGTGTACCGGAATTAAACGAATGACCAGCACCCACTCGCTCGTGTCTCTTGTTTGTTCCGTGTAATTCAATCGCTTTATTTACTCGCTTCAAAACAGAACGACAAAAACAAATGATTGCGAAAAGAACGAAGAAATCAGACGTGCGATCAGCTGATGCTACTCCCGACCTCCGAGTTCACGTGTCGCTCGCATCTGATGACCGTGGGCCGGCGGGCGGTCGTCCTTCCGATCGGGCGGACGGGCGGGCGGGCGGCGGGGCGATAAAATTGGGAACAACGAGCAAACTGATGAGTTCCGCCGCCCCGTCCGTTTGATTGATGAATGCGGGCGAACGGAAGGCGAACGCAGCAGGCGGAAAATAGGCGGCCGCTCGCTCGATGACGAATTCGATGTCCACTTTCGCACGCAGCGATCGGGAATCAACCCGCCCGCAGCCCCATTTGGAAGGCGATCATCGAGGGATTGTTTTGTGCAGCGATGTTGCGGTTTCGAAAAGGAATCGTAATAAACCGCGGGGGATTCCGTCGCATGGGCGAATTATTTTAAGAAAGCGGATTTGTAGCCGGTGGCTGCTTAAATTTAGCTTTGCAGGGGTGGGAATGGTGTTCGTTGCACGCAAGGCTTACAATTAACGGCTGTTCTTAGGTGGGAGGTTCGCACAAAAGCGGAAGGTCGGGCAGCTTCAAATGGCAGCTCTTTTTGCAGTTGGATTTCTTCATGCTCGGCCGTTACACTTTACGATTAAGAGTTTTTAGGATTGCTCCCACCGCGTAGTGGAGGCTACGAACGGATTTTGGGCCCCCAAGGAGCGAAAGCAAAGGAACTCGACCGTGTGAATGAAAGGCGGAGGAGTGTGGACGGTGTTCGTTGCGAAATGCCCGTTTGTTGTACGGCCTGTTTGGAGGAGTACGAAGCCGAAAGGGACCGCCCGGAAACGCAGATAAAACAACCGCCGCCCACCGCGTTTGCCCGCCCGCCGCTTCGCGAACGTCGCAAACAAACGGCGGAGTGCAGATCGAAATGAAAGACAAACACTCGCCTGCATGATTCCGCTGTTATCATTGCGGCGGACTCGAATTTACCGAACGATTATTTACGGCTAACCGCTGCCTTATGACTCGTTAAGAAAACAGCCCCCTCGCCCGCTTTGTCAGCGGTTTTTGTTTGTTTGCGGCGGCGAGTGTGGGCTGATACCGCGGGCATTTTGGAGGGAAGAAGAACCGAAATCATGATTTCAACAGCAAAAACGAATGCTCGTGACCGTCTACTACCGCAATTTACGAAAAAAGTGGACCCACATGACTGGATGGCATTCTTTCAATCCCCGCAAAACCCCTGCACTTCTGGTCGAACTTACCGCTCATCCCCAGGAGGAGGACAGCACACGCCGGGTGGGCAGTGATGTCGCTGTTGGCTTGAAGTAGCAACCAGCATAACACACACTGCCACGCTGCATGCCCGTCCGGGAGTGGGGGCGAGGATGGGAGTAGCAGGTAGACAGAATGGAGGTGAGTAGGTAGAGAGAATGAATGGTCGGCAATCAATTCAATGGAAACAAACACACCGGCCCCGGCCTCCGCAATTCTCCCAACGGACACGCGAACAGCTGCCGTCCGGAAAGGGCAGGCAATGGAATCAATGGGGGTTTCGTCCGAATGTCGTCGTCATTTCGGCCATACCCCGAACCCCAACTGTTTTTCACGGCCCCCCACCTTACCGTAGGGCCGACGAAAAAACGCGGATGAGTGGAAAGAAGGCAGTCCGCTGCACGGAAACGATGACGAGCAGTTGCGTAAAGGCGGGCATGTTGTGAACAACAACCGGATTTCCGAAATCCCCATGATTCATCGCGAACACTCTCGGTGGGCGAACGTCGAAGCCAGGCGGCTAATTCCACTCGTTTGAATACTCGGGCATTCGGCACACGCATCATCTTCGGTCTTCGGCGGGCTGACGCACTGACCGCGAGGGGAATGACGCGAGTCGATGACGAGCGAGCGAGCGAGTTTTTTGTTCCTTTCGAGCAAGGAATGCGCGAAATGAAAGTTGGGGATGAAAACGAGAAGCCGTGGCCGAAGTTCACCTCCGAACATCCGAGAGATGTCAATCCGGTCGTCCTCAAAGCCGCAAACAAATCATCGCCCGGCGGCAAGACGGAAGAAAAATAGCCGCAAGTCCGCCGAAAAAAACACGGCGCGTGTTCGGGGCGGGCGGGCGGCGAGCGAGCGGCCGGTCGGACGGACGGGGAGGAACGCTCAAGGCCGAACGCGAGGCGAGCGGACGGTCGAGAGTGAGGGGCGAGAGAGGGACACCCGTGGACCTGAAGCGTTTGTGCGTGGCAGACGCTTAAAAACGAACTGAAAGAATGAAAAGAGGAGGAGGGAGGGAATGGGGGGGAAGACGGAGGAGGAGGAGGACGCGGAGGGAGGACTGTTGTGTGTGTTTTCCACCCAAAAAGCGCAGGACTTCGCCCCGCACAACGGTCGACGTTCGAGGCGGCGTTCGTCGTCCCCGTTCCACACATGCACGCACCCTTTCGTTCACGCACACGCAGCGCACCGTTTGGAGACCGGGCGCTGGTGGCGAGCGAGAGGGCGGCGGCGTTCGCAATGGACCTCCGGCGAACGGGGCCGCCGCCCGACCGCCCTCATTGTCAGCTGCTTTCCCTGTTGTCCGCCGCCACCGCCGTTCCCGGCCGTCTCGCCTTTTTGGGGTCCATGAGCGCGCGCGCGTTCCCCCACCGGCCGCCCCGGCCGACGAAGGACGGGGCCCCAAAGCCGGGCGATAAGACCGCGTCCACCGGTCCCGCCTTCCCGCTGCCGCTTCTCGTCCGTCTTATGATGGAAAGAACGACGGGGATTCTTGATGCACACGGACGATAAACGAAAACCTTTCGATAATTGACGTTTCAACGGAAAGCGAAGGCTTCGGCCCCCGAAGTGTTCTTAAAAGCTCCCCCCAACGGGCGGGCGTCTACGGTAGAGCCGCCCGCATCCCGCCGCCGCTCGAAAAAGAAGTAAACAATTTGGATTGTTTGGGCGAAAGAATGGACCCGCTTAAAAACAGTCTTGCGTCATCAATCAACTGCCCTCCGCGCCGGCTGGACAACAACAAACAAGAGGCCGCCTTCGACGAAAACGCCGAGAAATTGGGTCAAAGAGCGAAGAGTTTCGAGGCGAACGGCGCGGACAACCGACCGCCCACCAGACGGACGGGCGCAATAATTGACGTTCCCGTCCGCCGGCCGGCCGTTCCCTCGCCCGACGGAACGGTAAACAAGCGGGCGCAGAGGTGAGCGATAGCGAAATTAGCCGCCCAGCCCGCACGGCGAGCAGCCGAAAGAACGGAACGGTCGGTGGGCGAATTTCGCAAGCGGGCAAACCGTCGGGGGACGTGCGGCGGACCAAACGGAAACACAAAGCGCTTGTTCCTTCCGTTCGCGGGGCCGCCCGCCGCCGCTTATGATTCGGACAGGGCGGGCGGGCGGGCCGAAAGCCGGGCGGAATCAACCGAATTCCGATCGAAAGTCGACCGCCCACTCGCTCGCCGCCGAACGCGACCGCCGGCCTAATCGGTTCGGTCGTATGCAACAACATGAGTTCGATCGAAAGCCTCAGCATCGTGGATCAGCAGACGGTCGGCAAGCAGACACCGCGTGCAGAAGTGAAGAAACAAGTGCGGAGCTGCGGGAACAAAGGCGAGACGTTCGGCCCCGCAGCGGTCACAAGGCGAACGCCCGGCGGCCGCGAGCCGCATTTCGAAAATTCTCCGCCTTTTCGCCCGCCTCTTCTTCTTCTTTCTGCGGGCTGAGAGCGAGCCGGAGGGACGGCCGGCCGGACGGGCCGGCGGAACGGGCGGGCGGGGACCTCACGTGGTTTCGATGTTCAAAACACCGCATGATATGAAAAACACGAGTGTCCGAGCCCAAAGAACCCACTTCTTCTGCGAAGCGGAAAGCGGACAAGCGGCGCGGGGCGAAGAAGGCGCTTGACGTCATGAAACGAAGCCCGCCTGTTGGTCCAATTCCGAGTACCGTAGGTGCAATCGAGTGGGGGAAGATAATTAGATGAGGAAAGGATGCACCGCAAAGCCCCCGCCCACTTTTTTGTGCCCCCGATCGACCGGAGATCAAAAGTCGTCCAAGGCGGTTTCGGCCGTTCGAATTTCGTCCCCCGCTTCGAACGTGTGGTTTGCCACAAGTGAATAAAAGAAAGGAACGGGCGGTCGGCCGGCCGGCGAGCGGACCGACGGGAAGGCGGAGAGCCCGCCCCGCTGCTCGCCGCTCGCGGGTGTTCGCGGCGTTCTCCGATCGGGAAAGCGGCGAGAAAAAAGGCGAGCGCAAAGGAACACGCAGCAGCGGCGGAATTGCGGCGAAACGTTCCCTTTCAGCTGTTCCAACAGAACACCCGAAGCACGCGCCGCCGCCTGACTCACGATCCCGCCCCATCGGCGAGGAGCACGCGCGTTCGACCGCCGCGGAATTGCGAAAAGCGGACATTCGAGAGCCGACGAACGTCGAGCACGTGAACAACAAGCCGTCCAGGCAATCGATCATTACGTGCAATTAATCACTTCGTTTTAATTAACACGAGAACGATTGTTGGGATGGTTCGCCGGTGCAAAGGTCTTCCGTTCGTTCCTTTGGGTCAAATGAACGGAGATTCGGTTCGTGGATGCGGGAAACGAGTTCAAGAAGCGGACGGAAGAGGAAATGCCCGCGGGCAAAAGGCGGCGCTTACAACAAACAATTCCAATAACCGTTCCGTTTTGTGCGAACCGGTTCGGGGTCATCAATTAGGCAGAAAAAAGGAACGTCGAGAGAGAGAAGGGCGTGGAGTGTGCGGAGTAAGTAATTTACAGTAGAGAAAGAAAGAAAGCAGTTCAAGCGGCGGTTTAACAGCTGGCGAAAGCGGGAGCAACCGGACGGCGACAAGAGCAAGAAGCAAGATGTAATTTTTGCTTCGAACGGCCGTTAAATTGAGTTCACTCGGTCTCCAAGTGGACGACACTTCCGTTGGCGGTTTGCAGAAGAGTGATCACTTTTAAATGCCACTTACATGGCCTCGACTAGAGAGCTGACTAAAAGAAGCCTGAGATCTCTGAACAGTTAATCCAATTGTTCCGCGAATCTCTGGGACATTTTTTGTACCAACCGCTCGAGTTCCAAATGTTCAACCGAAAGCGTACTCACCTGATTACGAAAACGAACAACTTTCCTCGGGGTTCATTGTTCAGTACAAACTCAAATGAGATGTTCGTAGAGCGGAACAGCGGCGACGGGAACAAATGAATTGGTATTAATTCCGTGAGAAAGAGGCTCCTTTCGGATGTTCGAAAGACCACAAAGAGGCAGCGAGTGTTTTTTTGCGGGCACGCACGCCATCAAAGAAGACCTTTTAATTACGAAGAGGGTGATGCGAGCAAGAAGGAATAATTTCATCGGAACAACTCAACGGACAATTCTAGACGATAATCGATTGTTGCTGTTGGCCCGAAAGTGATATCCGTTTGTTTATTGATGATAAGGACATCTTACTGGACGTGAAGGGCAAAAATGACCGCTTGCAAATTGATGAATCTCATTTTACATTCAATTGATTGTTCGTCTTCCAATCAGTTAATCTTTCAGATACGTACATGTGCACCATCTCTTTTTCGTTGCGGTCTGTCGTTTGAAAGCCACTTAAATGAAGAAAATGAACACTGAACGTGATGAACGGGCATTTTGCGGCAGAACCTGCGGGCGTTCGGCTTCAAGGTTGATTAACGAAACAAACAACCCCCGCACGGTTTGTTTCAATTCTCGAACTGCGCTGTTCGATTGAAGAAACTGGTTAGATGTTGTGCTTCCTTTTCAATGACCTCAATTCACACCGGCAACGGAACAACCTTTGACCACTGTACATCAGTACTTCACGTGCACTGGAGACGTTCGATAAAAACCTGAACATCATCGCTATACTTCCTTCTACACCAACACACATTATTTAATCCAAAAGCGGATTGATTAGTGTGATGTAACCGAGCGCTGTTCCCGGTGGTCATTTCGAATCGCCGGCGAACGGCGGAAGAAGTTGGCGGAAGAAGTTGGCGAACGAGGCGCGCAGATAGCCGACAAGGTTTCTTTCGTTGATTTCTGCAAGCGGATGCACGCCTTAACGCCTTTTGTGCGTGATACGTCGCGCCGCTCCGTGCCGTCGCTCGACCGTAGCGCTAAAAACGACCAAAAACATCGGCGGTCGTTCCGCACGCCCGATGGCGATTTTTCGATTTCGATCGAGCGGGGCGATTAGTCGGCGGATGTTCGCCGCGTGAACTTCGTTGATTTCCGCTCTTTAATGAGCTAGTCATTACGTTCGAATTAGATCCATTCGTTTCTTGTTAGCCATCGATCATTCGGGCCTTCATTCAATCTATTACCGATCTCGAGATCAGGCCGGCAACTGTCGATTGGGTTGAACAAGAGATCGTTAAACAGCTTACGCTCATCCTCACAAGAGCATCCTTTGCGCGTAGGTATTTTTTGGGCTGCGCGGCGCCGTTCGCTTCGCTCGGAGCTCCGATTTATCAGCCGCTCACGTCCGCGCGCCAAGTTCCGCCGCGCTTCCCCGTTCGCCGTTCGGTTTGACCTCAAAACGTGCGGCAAGCTCATAATTCACTGGTTTCCGTTTGTTAAAGCACTAAAAACGAATAAAAGGTAGCTTGCGAGCATTGAGTGCCGTTACATTGCTTACTGGTTCTTGCGATCGTTCGATTCGTAGCTTTGTTGAGATCTTCCTCGTAACCGGACACGTGCACCTCGCGAATTCGATGCCGGCGGCAGTCGACGGAAGATTTGCGGAGCGCGCGGCCGACGATAACGACAAGCTGCGCCGCGTTTAGATCAGGCGCCACCGATAAACCGTTTTTTTACCGCGTGTCTCGGCCTTGTTTCGATTTCTTTTTTCTCGCCCGATTCAACGAAAGCGCTTCACTCTTTTCTATTGTGCACAGTGGACGGCTTTAAAGTCGTTAAAGGCGTGCAATGCTTCGTTTGACTTCATTCCTGTGCCAAGTACGTGTGAGGTGGTATTGTTCGTTGCTTGTATTTGTGGATGCGCTCTTTAATTGTTCGAAAACAATCCCCGTTCGTCTTGTTTGTTGCAAACCGTCCCCGCCGACCGCGTTTTAGCGCCTGACCGCCGGCCGGCCGAGCTTATCGGCGGCCGTCGCGAGCGAGCGCCTTCGGGAGTAGCGGGAATACACGCCGCCGAACGCTCGCCGTCATGTGTTTTTGTTTAGCGCAAACGAAACCGATTGTCTGATTGCGAATTCTTGACGTTCCTCCGCTCTCTCCTTCGTGATCATCGCATTGCGGAATGCGAACAAAGGAGCCGTCGAGGAGAACACGAGCGAGCAGTTGCTCGACTACGTGCATCGACAGCAATCGGTAGTTGGCGGTAACACTCGCTGGTCACTCACTCTATCGGGGCATCTATTGAAACATCTGTGAAGTTTGTACTCAAAACAACAACAAAAAGTGGTGAAACTTGAGCGCAACAAGGCGGCAATCAAGTGGGAGCGAAGAACGGAAGGCCGTTTGGTCACCCGAACGACTCGTCGGGTCAACTGAACGGGTCAGCTGATTTGTTTGTCCGTAAAAAGAGCGAGGTTTTGTGATTAAAAACCCGCGTTCTTGCTCTCGTCTGATAAGAGGAGCCGCGAGTGGATTCGCGCCGTCAACTCAACTCAACAGCTGAGCGTGCGGTTGGACGAACTCAAAGAGCGTCACGTGCTGCCGCCGTAGTAGTCGGCGATCACGCTCTTGAACGCATTCCGTTCGAACTGGCTTCTTTGTGGGGCTATCGACTGCTTCGTTTAACGCTTTTCGTGGACTTCAAAGTTCGTGGTCAGTACATTCTATTTACTTGTTGTTTATCGGTCTGGTGACCCCTCTTGATCTTGTCGTGTAATGCACGTGCTAAAGGTTGAACCGGCAATTGGATCCCGTCTCGAGCAGCTCTCCATTAAACTAGGCCGTAATGACACCCACTTGCTGGGCTAATGCGTGACTCAATCAAGCCGCGTTGCAATTGGACATGTTATACTCTTCTGTGCTCTGTTTATCCGCCTGAAACTTGGTTCATTTAACTTGCAGCTCAATGCGATTGCTTGTTTATCTTTCGGTCATTTCGAGAAGATCGAAATGCATTCGAGCTCTAGACGTCGTATGCTCGTGTTATTCGGGAACAAGCGGTAAAACGCTCCCGTCTGTCCGGCTGCAAACAATTGACGGGCGGGCGGGCGGCTGCCGTTTGCGACTCACCCAAACAAACTTTTTTCTTTCGGCTCGCGTGCAAAAGTCGCGCATTGAGCGTGCCGCCTTTTGAGTCATTAGAATCAAGAGAACGGAGACCAAAAGGCAGGCAGGCGGGTGAGTGGGTTGAGAAGCGATCAACGCGGGCATGTGAAAGCTAGCGGTAGGTGGCCGCTGAACAATGGGAAGGCGGATGAATGCTCGTGGGTTCGGCCTTCGACTTCAGCGATTCGGGAGCTTTTTCTGCCGCGTGTGCACTCGGACACGCCGCTCCAGCCGCCTATTCAATGCTGCGGCTTGTTCCCATTGGCGCCCGCAAAGATCGCGCTTGTCATTTCCAGCGAGCGGGCGGCCACTACGGTCGGCCGGGCGTAAGGCTCGTGGAAAGGGGGAATTCCAGCGTTTCGGAACGCTCAAATGCCACCTGTTGTCCATTCGGCTGCCCGCTTGCTACTGCACGAGCATTCCGTTCGCGGGGGCATGTTTCCAATAGGGCGGCGTTCGTTCTTCTTTGTGCGGAAATACCAACGGCCAAGCGGTGTTTCTAACTTCCGCGGCCTCTACGAACGTTAAATTAATTCATTTCTGCAGCGAGTACGGGTACCATACCCCTTTCGGCGCCTTTGTTTCTAAGCGGCTGCCTTATTTGTGGCCAATCTTTCGACTATTGTTCCTCCGAATGCAATTCGGCAGCGTGTCCAGCCGTGCGGGAACCACTCATCGAGAAGCGATTGTGGACGGGCCACCCGAAAAGCGGCAATTGATCGCGCCGTTTCGACCGCAACATTTTCGTTCCGCCGACCGTTTGGGTCGAAACTTCGAAACGGTGGCCCCTAATTTCTAAACAGACGACTTTCGCACATTGGATTGAAACAAAAGGCTTCGGTTCCATCCGCCGGCTACTCTTTAACGCTCTTCTGTTCGTCTGAAGGTCACTTGGTCCAGTAACGAGCGATCGTCCACTGCTTTCCACCAGATTTCGGCCCCTCATCTTCAAATTCTCTGACTGCAGAAGTATTTTGGAGAGGCATGTTTCATTTCACACCTCCAATGCCCGCTACGATCCTCCGCACAAAGCATCGCCTTCTGCAATTCAATGAAAAGCTTCTCGAGAGGCACGAAGGACCGATCACAAGTTCCTCGCTGGGGAGGCGAATTCGCAGTAGCGACGAGGAATCATGAGAACTCGGCCCTCGTTTCTAAAGCCCAATCGAAGACTCGAAACGCAGCCGGAGGAATCGAGGCCACGCATTACCGTACGGCTTTCAATGCGTGGCATGAATGAAAGACGGGGCGTGTACACGAGTTGCAGCAGCCGAATGGTTCCCTCAAATGCATTCATTTCATTCCCGTTTGTTGCGGGCATTCCTCCGATCCGCCCGCTTTGCGGAATGCGTTGTGATCATCCGCAAAGGATTGAGAATCCATATTCCTGATTGATGCTCCCCGTTCGGCTTAAGCTCCTTTTCTCCCTGTTCTTCGCTTATGTTTTCCCTCTCCTCAATTGAGCAAATGGCAAGTGGGGGGGGATCCGGCCGACCGAACGTCATGCCGCAAGGCCACCGGGCGGGCGGGCGGGCGAAACGCGTCAAGAGACGCGCATTAAGCAGAAGCCGCAAAGCCTCGCAAGCTGAGCGAATCGATCGGCCTACGAACGGTTTTTGAAATGTTCATTTTTGTAATTAAAATTTGCATTAAATGTATAACGTAAGTGTGTGGCGGCGAACAACGAAAATAGCCGCAATAATTTGCCTAAAAGCCTTGCAAGTGATTCGCTGGTCGACGGTTTCTCGTCGATCGTCCGCCTGACATTTCCAGGCGACTGTATTTTCTATTGGAGCATCTACCGGCCTTCCCTCCAGATTATTTCCGTCCATCGCCGCTTCCTTGCGATCAGTCGGGAACGGGGCGCTTGAACCGGCGAGCCGGCGGTCGGTCGGGCTAATCGGAAGTGCGAAGTGGCGACTCGGCCCGCCGTCCACTCGCGACTGGAACTTTTCATAATCGAGGAGTGCGCAGACCGGTTTCCGCCTCCGCGGCCTCCCACCTGCTTCGAGGACGAGCGGATCAACGGCGAGGACTCGCGAATTGTGAACCGCTGCAAGGGGGTCGAGTTCGAAGAGAAAAAACTCCTCGAAATAGGCCGCCGGCTTAACGACGACCCGTCGGCCGAATGGAGGAGGAAGAAGCGGGGGATAATGAGCGGACAATAAGCGCGCGAAAGAAGCGGAGGTGAGCGGCCGGTCAAGAGCGAGAAGCGGGGCGAACTTCTCGGTCGCCCCACCGGCGACTCCGCCGACCGCACAGGCGGCAGAGCTGAACGGAGCGAACAAAAAAAGAAGGTTTTGTATTTTCGCAACGCAAATCCCCACTCCGAACTGCCCCCCTCGAGTGTTCATGACCGGTTGGTTATTAGCCGCGGCCGGAAAAAAGCGCACTTCTTCGAGAGCTCAACGGCGACTTCGCGAAATTAGCGGCCGGCCGGTCATTCCGCTCGCGCGCTCAAGTTCGAAGCCGAGCGGACAAACAAGTTGGACGGCCGGTGCGCGGGATCATAAGTGAATAGTGAGCTGGGAGACGAACAGTTTGATCCTTGCTCCCATTACCAATGCTCCTCATTGCCTCTTCTCTCGATTGAAGCGAACGTTTCCCTCCATCGAGCTTGCTCTCGCCTAATGCGATCGTCGTCCTAAACCGCCGCCGCCGCGTATTATGGCCCGCCTATTAAATATGCGCGCATCACGATCGAGCGCAAACAATCGAACCTCGAGGCGCTGCGGAACGAAAATGACCGCCGAACTTCGTTTTTTGTTTTCGATCTCGGCCAGTCGTTTCTTTCGAGCTTCTTTCCCTTCCTGCTAGCTCCTGCTTCATGCCGCACAAATGCTCTTGTTCACACGCGCCTTTATCGTTTCTTGATGACTCGTTGCCAGCAATTGGACTCCAACCTTGCGGGCGGGAAGCCTTACGACTGGGCGGAAGTGACCGACGGCTGGACCTTTGAGAGCAACTTTGAGGCTTCCATCCGCCCGACTTCCACTTTATTTAAATCCACTCCCCGATCGCTTGAAAGGCAGACAAGTTCATCAGAACTGGGGGCCGGACGTCGGCGGACGGGGATTTTCGAGTTGTCGCTAATCCGCTCATCTCTCCGGGCATCTCCTGCCATTCTTTACGGCCGACAAGGCGGGTTATCATTGGCCGGATAATCGACCGTGTACTCGCCGCTGGGCGGGCGAACAAAAGTCGAAATTCATTGGCACCCACTTCATCTTTGGCTCGTCCGCTTGTTGATTGTTATCCCCCGCGAAGGGGAGTGTGTTGAACATCTGGACGAGCAACAACAAAGAACGCACTTCCGTCTATTGTGCCCCCACTCAATGGTCAATGATTAGCTCGTTCCTAATCCTCGAAGTCAATATTTTCCAACGTAAGACTGGGGAACTTGTGGACGCAACGAGGATCGTACGGCTGGGGCAGTCGGCGGGGAGTCGAATTCACTTCGTATCAATCGGCCGGCCGGTGAAGCTGGTCGAAGCTTCTGCTCGTTTAATTCGGCAGATCGAATGGCAGTCGGCGGACATTAGCCGTCGGGGCGTCTTCTTCGCCTCTTTTGTTCAAACAATCCCACGCTACGGTCGGGCATCATCCGCGCCGCGACCTGCCTTCTCTACGCTTCGTCATTAATTTTGTAATTCGTTTGCCCGGCCGACCGGCCATGCGACCATTTCGCCCATGCCCGCAGGCTCCCAGGATTAACCGTCCGGATTCGGCCGGCCGGTCGTTTGTTTACGGAATGGGCGGAGGCACACGAGAGAACTTCGCCGGCGATTGGTTTCGTTCAAGTGGGCCATCTTCGACGGTCGATTAGGCCGCCGTGCTCTCGGATTTCGTTCCCACAACGATACGATTGATCGGGGCGATGAAATTCGATTGCGGTCGGCAATTAGAAGAAGTTGGTTGCGAAAAGGAATCATGCAGCCGCAACCGTATTTGCGCGCTTTCCGGCGGCCAGGCGGCAGCGGTTGGCCCCGCCTTTTGCGGCCTTCTCGACCAATGGGATTTGGGCGAGCGGCGAGAGGGGGATGAAGAAACGGGCGGTCGACGGGCAACAAGCGGGTGCTTGAGAAAAACGTTTGGCATGTCCCTAATCTTTCTTTTTTTCTTCTCAAGCGACTAACCGCAAAAGAAGGTTGTTTAATCGCTTACATTTCCTCGACGATCTCTTCTTCGCCCCTCTTCTCCGTCCGCCGACCGCCGGCTATGCGGGGCGCATGAGGCGGCGGGTTTACGGTAGTCACCGAGGGATCGCCGCCCCAAATCCCCGTCTCTCGGTTCGGTTCAAGCCCAACGGAAGAGGAGGACGAGCGGTCGTGCGAGTCGGCGGCAATGCGCAACGGTCTCGATCCGCGCGCGGCGTTTTCTTTTGCCCGTTAATTCGCACCTCATTCCTGGCGGTCATTAAAATCTTGATTGGATCGACGCGCCGCTCAGCTCGAACTCGACATCCGACTGCTCATGCCGCCGAGGGAGAAGCCGCTAATGTTCTCACATGTTCCGCTTCCTCTTCCGTTGACCCCGCGGTGTGATCGCTTGCCGTTGCTCGATTCCCGTCCGGTTGTCTTCGGCTCGACTTCGTGACACACTTTCGAGGCGCGGCAGTCGGCTCATGAGTTCGGAGTCGGCGGGCGGGTCGAGGCGATCATTTGCGCGGGGCCGTTCGGCGTGTTTAATGCGGCCATTTGCTGCATGACCGTCGGGGATGGACGGGCGTCCGTGATTTTCCGTTGTCGTGTTAATGAGCGAAAAGATCCGCTTCGTGCTTGCGCACGTCCGATCGGGCACTCGCCGTCCAACGGGCAGTGGGCATGCGGACTCGTTTAATTTCAATGGCTCTTCTCGAGTTTCTCCTCGGTTCATCGCGGCCACCTCATGAGTGGCCGAAAGTAATTTCTGTGCGGATTGTCCGCCGCCTTACCGACCGGCGATACCCACCGGTCGGCGGTCGGTTTCCGGCTTAAACGGTCGGGATTCTTAATAACCGATGGGTTTGGGCGCCAGCCGGCCGGTTCGCGACGGAGGCGGCGATTTCTTCGTGTCGTGATGAAAGCGGCCACTTTCGAATTGGAATTTCTTGAGATCACGGACCGCTTGCCGGCCGACGAGCGGATTTGATGAATTCCTCGTCTGTTTGTTGTTCGAATGCTCTCCATTACGCGCCGAATCACGGGATGCTTGCTGCCGAAAGCGTTTTAGTGGCCGCCGGACGAGAAGCGTGCCGCAAAAGCGGCTTGTTGCGCGTATTTCCGACCGGCCGGCTCGACTTCAATCCCGAAAGCGGCGCGACGGCCTCCGGTCGGCCGGCCGGTGGGCATGAGGCGATTTGTTCGCTTTTTTCTTCGCAACTCGAAAGCCGATCAGCCGCGCACGAGCGGCCGGAAAGCCGCGGCACTTGCCCGCCCGCCCGATGCGCACCGGCGGCATGTCGAGGAGCGTTAATGATTTTAGTGGCCCGTTTCTATTCGGCTAACAGATTCCGAGCACACGGTTCGGTAGCTGCGGGCGCGGGATTATCAACCCCTCTTATTGACGTCTTCGGTTGGGGCCTGTGCCATTTAAACGATTAAATTGAGGTGACATCAATCAACCGCTACTTCAAATTAAATTATTGAAATGGCCACGAGCGAGAACATTCTTTCTATTGGCCTTCCCAGTGGACCCAGTGGAATGGTTGGCGAAATCCCAAACAGAACCCAAAATAAACGGCGGATTAAGACGCGCGTATTGCTTCGTGTTCATTGGGCATTGATTAGCAAGTACTCTTGGGTTGCGTAGGCAGTAATCTTTTCTATTTGAGTAACGGAAGATCCAATCCAAAGCTTTCTCAACCAACTGCAAAACTTGTGATCTTAAAGGCAAAGAGTGGAGTGGTTCGAAAGGTTCAAGTGCGCGTTTAATCCTTCCGCTTTTATCTCCTGCGCACAGTAAGGCTTCTCCTTCCGCTTCTTTCGTATCCACTCGCAGGGATTCGAGTTCCAAGGAAGCTTTCGAAAGTCGCCTGCCTTACACATAGGCGGAAGTTTCCTCTCGCCAGCTGAAGGAATACAAATAGGCATGAAATACGCCCGTGAATGTGCGTAGTTCCCCCCGTAAACGGCGCTAACCGGTGAGTCTGTCAGTCCCCTCCGCACCCTCAACTAATCGCGCTTTGCTCCAATCGAGCTGAAATTTTTTCTGGCTAGAGGAAGTCGCATGCGCGAAGTCCGAAAATGTGCATTTCGACCGTCGGCAGGCACGTTGAACGTTCCGTGCCAACGTTCTCCGCCGTACCGGTTTTCGATCACGGCCAACTGCACCCGCCCTGTGGACGAAAAGATGCGCCTTGAAACAAGGAACATTTCATAAGTTGACGGCATCGTCAGAAAGTGTTGTTGAAGAAAGTTGTGGTCGACTAAAGTCGAAAGGTCGGGGCGGGAAATCGAAGAGGTCTGCACTCAAAGGCGCCGTTCTCGGCTCTCCGAATTTTATTCAACAAACCCTACAAAATAAGGCTAGAAAAAGGTCTTGCGCACTTTTGCAGCCGGTTTTGTGGCGATTCGACTAAACAAAAAAACGTATAAATCGGAGAAAAATTGTGTGTCGATTTGAAAACTTCGGCGAATTTCAATTCCGTCGTTCTCTTCGCATACGAGACTTCATGACATGAATATGGGCGCATTCGAAAGCGCAAAACACGGGCTTTCCAGCGTGTTGCATGTTGTGTTTGTTCTTGGCCCACTTGGCCACTGCGACACGCGCGAAGGAGACCGCTGTTACCGCACAAACACCGGGCGGGTTTGAAAATGAGCGGACAAAATCTTTTGAAACGTGGCAGAAATGTCGAGCATAAAGTAGCCCTTCTTACCACCGTTTCAAATTTCTTAAACGGTTGATCGTCGACGAGTAATGCATCGTTTTGTAGTGGGGTCCTGCCCCCAGCTTCGCGGTCGGTTTCTCCGGGCGCTGCAACCACCACTCACTTTTTACGCTTGCTAGGATCCAAAACAGCCTGCTAGACGTTGGTTGCGCGTGGTAGGTAGCATTGTGCGCGCTGTTGTACTTAAAGACTGCATTCTCCTGCGGCTTTCGCGGTTTGGATCGGTTTTCCATGGAACCGTCAGAGCGTAATGGACGGTCAAAGTCGTTTCTGCTGAGTAACGGCCCGTTCGCCATACTTTCATTAAACTTGAACGTTAGTGAAACACGACTCGGCGTTAACCCGTTGCGACGAGCACGTGGTTTGCCGAACGAAGTCGACAAAAGGATTCGATACGCACCAGCTAACGACTCCCCCAGCTGGGGACGGCGCGAAGCGCCGTCACGGGCTGGTTGTAATTAAGACGGACACCGGCGACCAGATTGAGGCGTTTTTATCACTGGCCGGCCAACAGGCTGCCCGCCTTCATTCGTCCCGCCCGCTTCCTCGTTCCCGGGCGGACATCTCGCGACGCTCGTGATTCGTTAATCCGCGGCCAACAACTTAGCCGCCGACGTCCAAGTGGGTTCGTTCGAATGAGGAAGAAGAAACACACGATTGTGAGGGGGGCGACAGAATCGTAGTCCCCCGCTCCCGGCCGCCGAGTGAGTGCGCACCCCGCCGGCCGACCGCCCGCAAGTTCTCAATTAAAACCGCTGGACCGCGAATTGTTTCGGAATACGCGCGAATAGGCGTGGTCTTGCTTCCGCTTCCACCGACGACCGAAGACTCGCTTCTTCGTTTTATTGCCCGCACTTATGGAAATTCGCGGCCGGTGTGTGGCCGAAAGTCCGACTGCTGGTGGCCGCCTTCCCGCGTGCACACTCGTCGCGCTGCATCCCGCCGGCGACACGCTTGTCGGCGCCAGGCGGCTCGTCCACTCGAGCGTTACGGTCGGGCCGCCTGTTGAGTGCCGTGGCAACGAGCGTGCGGGCGCTGATTGGAAGGATTAGGCCGTCTGCTTGAAGCCTTTCGCGAAGTTTTCCCTCCTTTCATTCCTTGTGAACGTTGATTAGGTTGTCTTACTGCCAGTCGTTTCCGGGTTCGATGAGAACGTACACCTTTTCGTCTGTCCAGCATCCATGGTGCCGTCGCTTCCAACTCAATCGGCCGCGATGGTCGCCCGAGAGATCTTTTTCATTTTCATTTCGCCCCTCCGCTGACAACAAATCCCTGTCCGCCCCGCCGACCGGCCGCACAAGCCGCTTAACAGGCCGAACTAACATGACTTCGCGGCAAGTTCGACCGAAACGGCGCCAAACGGTCCACTCCGCTCTTCTTCTCGCCGTCTCCTCCATTCGGCCGACAGTCGCTGCTGGTTTCCGTGTGTCTCTGATATGAGTTCAGCTTTTTTCGTCGACGCAATCAGTAATTGGATTAGGGGCTGAATCTTTCATGCGGGGATCATAATCTTGCGAAAGCCTCGCTAACCCCCAATGATTTGGGATCAGGCGATTGGTGCCGAGCGAGCGGCTCGCAAGCAGTCGCTTCGAATCACTCAAAAGGCGTGTTTCGTTTGAAGCCGCCTTAAGTCCCCAAGTTCTCGCTTTCGCTCATCTCCCGCACGCTGCCTCAATCAAGTCGACGTGCGGATTCAATTGCGGGAAGACCGTCGATGCGGGGGCTTAAACGGCGCGGCCGAATTGCAAAATACGCCCGACCGTCGGCACTTGCTCGTCCGCCTTCGTGCTCGAGCATTTCGGCGTGAAATTTCAAGGCGCCCCGACCGGCCGGGTTGCGAAAGTGGCGGGCGGCCGGAGATTAGGCGGTTCTTAGCTCGCGGCATTACCGCCTTGCATTCCCACCGAATTGAAGGGCGCCCTGTCTTTCGCTCATGTTTTCCATAAAGCGGCGACCACAAATTGGAGCGCAAATTCCGACCGAGTGCCGGCCGCAAAGAACAGAACGATCGAGCGGCCAATGCGGGCGAAAGTAATGAACGAAATGGCCGCAAACTCGTGCGCCTTCTGTTGATTTCCCCTCCGTCCGTCCGTTTCATCATCGACAGAAGTGGCCGGCGGCCGGATGCTGCACGCCCGATTCGATTCATCTCACTAATTGGCCGCTACCTCCGGACAAACCGTCCGCCGCCCCTCTCGTTGACGTCAATTGCCGGAGCGTCCCGAACGCGCGCCTTCGGAAATCGCGGAAAGCCGCGGCGAATCGACGGTCCACTTGTTTTCGGCTGCGGGCCGCACGAATCGCTGGAATCGGCGGAAAGCGAGCAGTTTGCGGCCGGCCTGTGTCGCGAAACTCGCGCCGCTCGTGTTCGTCGATGCCGTCGAGATGGGCGTGAAGCGGGCGTTGCAGCGGAACAACCTAATCCTCCCGAACAAAAGACGCTCGAGTGTTGGGGCATGAAGTTGCGGCATTTTCCTTGTCGCCTCGCTCGCCCCCTAATCCTCACCACTTTCGAGATGCGCCTGTTTGTTGTTCGGAGCATGAGCAGTTCGTTTCTCTTCCTTCGAGAATTCCTCTGCACTTTCGATTGCTCGCTGCAGTGGGTGGTCGACGCGGTTGAACTCTGCACTCGTGCCGCTTTCTTCTCCGTCGCTCGAACAATCGGCCCGAACGGGGGAACGGCCGACTTTAACGCGCCGTTTACACGAACCCCCACGTCCACGCGCTATACCGTACGCAAAAGGTCGTCCCTCATCCACTCGTTCGTGCACTCTTCGGCGCGACGAAAAGGTCGATCGAATTTGGCCCCCCACCACGTTTCAATGAGCGCCTTCTGTTCGCGGCGAACACCGTACACACGCGGCTTCCATTCGAATGACCACTCGGCATGCAAACGACCGACCGCCCCGTGAACCTAAAAGTTCGTTGGCGTCTTTTTTCGACCGTTCACTTTCTTTATTTACGGACGCGTGCAAATCGCTCGCAGCGAATACAATAGCGTGCCGACGGGCGTTCCTCGTCGCCTGCTCGCATGTTCGCCGTCCATCAGTCGGCCGCCGTCGGCGAATGTTTCGGCATGCGATCCGCGAGCTGGGAGGTCCACTCGTCAGCCGGCCCGCCCCGATGTCCACTTTGCTGCGTTTTGCCGGGGATTTCGACAGCCGGCCGACCGAAATGAACGGCCGCTCGAAACAAAACCAAAGCGACGTAAAAACAAACCGAAAGGCGGCGACGAACGAAATGCGAGCGGCTCACCTTTACCAAGTTCTCTCTTTTCATCAGGCAACGACGAAGAAGAAGCGGCGAGGACGGGACGAGAATTTCGTTCGTTCACGCGTTTGAAACAATCGAGCCGCACGGTGGGCGTCGCGGAAGCCAAATGCGGGACGGACATTTCGGCCGCCAACTCTCCATTGTTTTCGAATCGATTCGCTTTGATGGCGGCGAGAATCGGCCGTCGTCGGTTGATTGCGTGGAGGCAACGCGAAGTTTTCGAGTGACTCACGCCTGGGCACATGTGAACGCTCGCTAATGGGTTTTCGTCGGACTTCGACGGTCGACTCGTCCAAATGTCCGGAATCCACGCATTGCTCTCGCGCGTCCATGAGATCCGCCTGCGCGCACGGATCGGGCGTCGCAATCTTGATGTTTCGTTTGCGTTCGTTCACGTGTAACTTTTGGCCATTCGACGTCTGCGAACGTGAACTTCGCCGCCTAATTCTCGATCGACATGCGAACCGCGGGCATAAAACGGTGGGCGGGCGGGAGTCGGGCAAGCGGCGTGCCTTTTTGCCGACTTGTTTTTCAGCCGCAGATTACGGTGCTTTCCGCGCGACCTCGGCTGCGTGCCGTTGTTTTTGGTCGTCTTCCAGAGAAGCGACCTGAACCCTTCTAACGCGCATCAAATCGTCTTCTTTTTGTTCGATCGGCAACGACGGAATCGCGCAAAAACGAGAAGCGTTGTGATCGGATTCTTTTTGCCCCTGGCTACCTTCGAGCGTGCCGACGACAGAGAACAAAACGCTCGATGGGATTCCGCAGAGGAGCTTGAACAGCCCAAAAAACCGAACTTTTGCCGAGTTTTTGTTTGTAGACACTCCCGTTTTCTTCTTGCGCTAGATGCCGGCGGCCGAACAATCGCGCGCGTCCAGCGGCTTCTCCAACTTCAATTCGCTTTTTCCGGTTGACCGCCTGTTTTTGTCGAACGGCAATCGTCGCCATACGCGTGCGCGCGGTCCAAGCGGCAAGCTTTGCAACGTTAATCAACGGCGGCGGCCAAAAGCGCCTCGTTTGGCGGCGGCGAACGGCGGCCCACCGATTTTCGGATCATGATTGCGCATGAGGGGCGCGCGGTCTTCCGTCTTTGTGGCCTCTCGTTTTTTCGAAATGTAAACGAGCCGCAGATGCTTGGGACTAATGAGCAGAGCGGGGTGGCGGCGGACGGGTGCGGTCAAGGCGGATGAACGCGCATGGCAACGCAACGCCGATAAACGGTCGCGCCGCGCGAACGGTTTCGCCTTTCGGCAAGGTGGATGCGCGCGCGCGACGAAAAGCCTCTCCGTTTCGGGGCGGCTTCCATGCGGCTAATGAGCGTTCGAAATGAATGCGAGTGCTTCGAAACGCGGGCCTAATTTCTTCCAATTAGCCGCCCCCTTCGAGCGGCCATTCCGACGGCTTCTTGCATGAAATTCGAAATCTTCCCGTTAGTTCACCTTCGAGACGGCCAGGCGGGCATCCGGCTCGTGTCTTTTGGCGGCGAGCAGCGAATAGGCGCGCAGCATTGCGCCTTCCGCCCCACCGTACGGCGAGCAGGCGGCAGTGGGGGCGGGCGGCCGCGAGAGTCGTGACCGGCCGGCGCGGTAATTCGGCGTCCGAGGCCCTCCGAAACGGAGCGTTTAGGTGGGTGGGCGGCGGGCCGCTCATCAGGCGGTCGGCCGAGGCGACAGTCGCCAACAACCGTTGGCTAATCCGCTCAAAGGCGTGCCCCAGCCGCCGAAACGGGCGCTCCGGTTGCTGCATTGCGGACAATTAAGAAAACGAGAAGCGTGCGGCGTGAAGGGCGGGCGGCAAAATTAAAAGCGGCCTCCGGAGTCCCCCGTCCAGGTGTGCGCAAGTTCGCCGCGAGGAGCGGGAAGTCGAGAGTGCGGAAGCGGGATTTTCCGGAACGTGCCCGTTGGCCCCCTGTTGTACCCACTACGAGCCTTCTTTCTTCCTCTTGCCGAATTTGTTCGATGTACTCGCTTGAAGGCGACAAACAGGCTACAGAACGACAAGTGGCAGCCGCCTTGTCGCTTGTCGGGCGCTTTCTCACGACTGCGCTCGCTCCAGCCGAAGTTTCCGCTTGACATTTGCGCGCCTTCTCCCTCCGATGCCGCGAGTTGGAACAACGGCGGGACGATCGCGAGCGTTCCTTCGCTCCACCTGCCGAGCGACTCCTTTCGCGTCGACCGGAAGACGTTCGGCAGCCGCCCGAAAGTGCGCCGAAGCCTGCCATTTCGGCGGCCAATCGTCCCGCATTTACTCGCGTTTTGTTTTCGGCCCGTCCGCCGCCCCGCCGTCAAAAGGACGACGATCAGCGGGCGGCATGCGAAGCGGCGAGGGGCGAAATTCGAGTGACGAAAAGGTCGAACGAATTTCACCGACTCCCTTGCGAATCCCCCAATTGTTTTCCACTTCGATTCGTGACCGCCAGAGTGATGCCATGCTCCAGGGGGCGGATTGTTCGCAGCAGCCGTCTGATTCGAATCCCCGCATGACACGAAACGTTTGCAGCCTGAATGGGCGGCCCGCTTGTGTTCCTCGCGGGTGCGTGACGACCCGCAAAGTTCCCGCGATCACGTTCGTTCGCCGGCCGACCGAAAGCACTTTGTGCCGCCGGCTGACGCACGCTAAGGTCGAGAAGTTTCATTGGGTTCGACCCGCGATTGTTTCCATTCGCGGCAGCCTACAACCCGCCCTTTTGGAGCGCACGAATTCGGTCGATTAGACGACGCGAACACGCGAACCTGCCCGCATTGTTGCCCGAACGTCACTTTCGGCTCGAATGGAACGAAAGCTCGACTCAAAGGGGTGACAAATTCGGGATCTTCGAAAGTACACTTCTTCCAATGCACCTCCTTCTTTTGTTCTCCTTTCTTCCTGCAAATCTCGAGAATTGTTGTTGTTTTCAATGGCCGGGATTTCATGCAACCGATCTCCGAACCTGCTCGATTCGGCCGATCGTGTGGAGTGCATTGTTTTCTTGGGGTCTCTCGAAGTAACGAGTCGTTTCACCCGAACTCTGGTCACGCCTGAAGGCGGAGCCAGCGGCGGGTGGAGGGAGTTCAGGTTCGGTTTGGAACTGGCGTGCGATGCGAAGCGGCCGAATGTCACGCTGCCCGCCCGCTCGGCTCCGCCCGCTGCCGGCCGTGCACGCGATTGTGAATCGGCCGACTCGCCGCTCGTGGCCGAGCATCGAAGCGCGGAGCACCGCGGCGGCCCGAATGGGGAGCCCAATTGGACGAGCGGCTCACTTTTTGGATCGCCCATTTCGAGCATCTCGTTTGTGTTTATTCGCGCCGATCCCGCCGAATTCCAGTGATCTTGTTGGGGTTAATCCGATCGACGGAGGAGCGTGTTGTTTATTTTGGCGCCCTCGTGTCTTCATCTTCGCCGTTGATCTCCGCCCGCGCGTCTTCCGATTGGTTTCGGACCGTTCGATCGATCCTCGCGACGACTTTCGAACTTGCACTCGGGGCGGCGCCACAAAGCGTTCGGCCAAGGGTCATTGCCCGAATGGGCGCGCGGGGCGGGCGCGAAATGCGGTCGCTTTCGGCCGGTCGGGGCAACGAAAGGCGGTCGGGTTCTCCGAACGGAAGGCGCGTGCCCGGCGGACTACCGTACTCTCCGCTCTCTCCTTACAGCTTTGGGCTCTTTCAATGCGTGGCACAAGGCGTGACTTCTTTCCATTGCATCCACCTTCTAATTATGGCTTCTTTCAGTTCACTTCTGATCTTCTCCACTCAACAAGCAACCCGGACATCAACAGTCGTTCTCGGACTCGACCCTCGGCATCGACCTCGGCCATCCCCGCGGAGCAGCATGTTGGCGTCCAGTGCATTGACCTCGCCGCATGAGTTCGTGAACGTGAAGGGCGAGCCGATGGAGTGCGGCGTCTCCTCGCCACCGGCGGCCTCGATTTCGCCCAAGTCGACGGACGAGAACGGGAGTCACTACACGGCCACGTCCAGTCCCTCCTCGACCACCAACCTCAACAGCCACGGGAGCATCAGCACCGGCAGCTACGCGGGCACGCTGAGCGGCGGCAACGCGACGATGTCCGCCGGCTCGTCGTCCGCTTCCTCGTCCGGCACCACGAACCTCGAGAGTCCCCGCAGCGTACGTTTCTTCCCGATTGCACGCATCGAGTTTACACTTATTCTTTCAGTCCAACGACACGTCCCAGCGAACGAGCTTCGATCTGAACTCGATGCTGGCCGGAGCGTCGATGAACAACAACGAGGACCCGAAGAAGCTGAAGACCAAGTGCTTCCTTCCGTTCGGCATGGACCAGACGGTCGGCGCGTTCGAGTCCGGCAGCACGTTGCTCCAATTGAGCCAAATGCTCGGCAACAACCCCGGCATGCACGGCGGAATGTCCGCTTTGGCGCAGTCGCCCTTCCCGCCCTTCAGACAGCAGCTCGATCCGCTGTTCCTCCAGCAACAACTCCAGCAGGCCGCCTTGAGCAGGCGCGGGCGCGGCAATCTGCCGCCCTTCCAGAACGGCCTCGTCGAAGGCCTTGCGCTGAACGGAAAGCCGAACGAGAACGGGCCGCCCGGTCGTCCGCCGCCGTCCAACGACGCGCCGCAGGAGCGGAAGCCGCGCGTTCGTCCACTCACCTATCGGCCGCAGTCATCCATGTCTTCTTTTCAGAGCTACCCGTACACGTTCCAGTTCTGCGTGCTCTGCAAGAAGAACGTCCACAGTTCCAAGCTACCCTGCCACATCCGTCAGATGCACATCGGAAAGCCGATGTTCCGTTGCCCCGCCTGCGACTTCACGTCCACCTACTCGAAGAACAACGTCAAGAGTCACATGGTCTCGCTGCACGGAATGGCGGTAAGCGAACAAAGGGATCAACCGAGATGAACGCGGGTTCATGGTTGCAGACCGAACCGATCAGCTACATGGACCAGTACGCGCCGCAAGTGGAGGAGTTCATGAAGCAGTGCTTCCCGAACGTTCGCGGTCGAGGCCGCCCGGTGCACGGCCGCCGATCGCCGCGCTCCCCCGCCTCGCCCGCCGTCCAACCGAACGGCTCTCCCTACCCGCCCGTCCGCCCGCCGACCTCCAACGGACGGCCGGCCGCCAAAGCGGGTCGGCAACGCTGCATGCCCCAAACGAACACGCCCACTCCTCTGCAACCCAACCGCTTCAACGAGATGTTCGCGATGCTGGGCTCGAAGATGGCCGCCGAGAGCAAACCGGAGTGCGTTCTCCAAGCATCCTTCGATGCTCATTGCTCTCTTTGCAGACCGGTGCCCCAAGTGAACCCGCTCGCCTACCTGCAGAATCTGAACAACTACTGGTCTCAACTGGCGCCGTTGGTCATGCCCAAGGTCACACCGCCGTCCGTCGACGCCATCAAGAAAGAGGAGCCGCCCAGCGAGCGGATCAGCGTCGAGCATCTCTTCAACCGACTGCCCGGTGCGTTCTCGATCGGATGCAGAGTGGGTAACCCGCATTGCGTTCAGTTCTCCAACGTCCGATCAAAGAAGAGACGCCGAGCGAAGTGCCGGCGACGGACGAGGCCGCAAAGGAGGAGGAAGAAGAGGCGGGAGTGGTGGACGACGACGACTGCTACGAGCCCCGCTACCTGCCGCAAAACCTGAAGGTGTTGGCGTTGGACCAGTTGCGCATCCAGAACACCGTCTTCTCCACGTTCTCGAATCCGCTGGAGTTGGTCGAGAAGCTGGACTTCTCCCAATTCGAGGGGTTGATCAACGAGCCCACCACGCTGCTGACCGCCGAGCAGAGCCAACGAGTCGCGGCCGTTCGCGAGAAGCTCCAGGTGCAGCACTTCGAGGTGGAGTTCGCCGTTCACAAGTGAGTGCCCAGAAAGAGAGGAATGCCTTCACTCTGTCTTTCAGGTTGGATCTCAGCGTTCTACCGCTCTGGAAGCTGAACCTCCTGCTGTCGATCGTCCCCACGGAGCTGGACGTGCGCCGGTTCGACCTCTTCAAGCAGTCCAACAGCGTGCAGGATCTGAGCAAAGAAGAGCGCTTCGTGAGCCAACTGGCGGGGATCGAGCGGCTGCGCGAGAAGCTGGCCGTCTTGAGTCTGATGGGCACCTTCGATTCGTGCATTCAGAAGCTGAACCAAGTACGTTCTTCCGTTTGATTTCAATTGATTATGCGCCGACCTTTGCAGCAAATTCACGATCTGACCAATGCCTCGAAGATGCTCCACAACTCGTCCGAATTCCACACGATCGTCCAACTCCTGCTCATCTGCAGCAACGTGATCAACGGCGACCTGAACTCCGGTCTGCTGGGCGGCTTTCGAATCTCGACGATGGGCGAGATGTGCGCCTACAAGTTCCCGAACGGCAGCACGCTCATGAACTTCCTCGCCCAACGCATCCACTCGAATTTCCCCGAGCTGAAGGCCTTCGCTGCCCAGCACTCGTCGATTGAGGCGGCTGCCAACAGTGAGTTCAACCGAGCATTTCGTCCACCACTCAATCCTCTCGCTTTCAGCCCAATTCGCTCAAGTGCTGAACGAAACGCGTGGCCTCGAAAAGGCGAAGCAGCGAGTGGACGCCGAACTGCGAGCAATCGGCGCCTCGCGGGCGAACACGGACGAGGAGCTGCTGAAGAAGCTGGACGCCTTCCACAAGCACATGGAGCGCGAGTTGACTCAACTGAACGAGAGCATCGAAATCGCAAAGGTTCGTCCCTCGTCCGCCTGCTCGTTGATTCCCGGCCTCTTTGCAGGACGAAATCCGCTCGACGCTGGAGTTCTTCGGCGAGCGCGTGTCCGGCCGCTCCGAAGAGGCGATGAACCCCGAGGAGTTCTTCAAGAACATCGCCGAGTTCTCGCGCAACCTCCAAGCCTCCCTCTGCAGCATGTGATGCGCGCACTCCGCCTGTTTGCTTTCGATCTACGGGACTCCCATTGCCGATGACCAGCGACTTCTTTCCGCTTCTTCTCTCCCGCTCGAATCCCCCTTTATTTTCACGGTCTTCCCTTTTGATTCCCGCAATTCACTCCCGCAACTAAATCATTCCTCCAAATTCTGTTGCAACTCCAATCTTCCGAGCATGACCACATATTCCATCGATTAATCCACTTGCATAATATCAGCACTTCTCCGTTTCCTTAGACTTCTTTGGTTCGACTGTGTATTTCATGCGCGAATGTAAATACCGCAATGAATGATGTCTCTTGTAAGTGAACGTTCCCGTTCAACCCGTGCAAATCGACTGCAATTTGATCCCGAATTCCCGTTTGGTGCAACCCTTGGTTCAACAACCTTTTTCTCGTTTGCTCCTTTCGTTTACTCGGTTACCGCAAGTGAAGTAATGAAATCGTGAGAGTTTTCCCTCGTTCCCCGTTCTTCTTTCGAATTCCTCTGCATTTTATTTTCTCCACTCGTTTCCTCGAAGCTTAGTTCCCGTAGATGTGTGTTCCCTTTCGTTGTATTCCTTAGTGGTTTCTATTGGATAAAAGTACAATTCGAAGCTGTTCGTTCTCGTTTATTACGCAAGAAAAGAAGCGAATAGCAACCGAGTGGACACAAAAGCACCGACATTTGAAAGAGAAAACCGTTAAATACATCGAATCGAAATGCTTTAAATTAGTCGTTGTATTTGAGCAGGCCGAGGCGAGTGCGCGAACGATTGCGCTCGTGTTCGCGCTCCTGCTCCTCGCGTTCGCCGACGATCGACGAGCGGCGGCTGGCCGACGAGCCGGAGCCGTAGCGACTGCGACGTTCCACTGAAAACAAGCGGGATTGCGCGAGGTATCCGGCTTTCTATCGTAATCATAGGGTTAGTCGAAGACAAACGAAGAATTGGGTTAGATCCGAAAGCGAAGGCCGAAATGTTAAGAAACACCATTGCACGTGTGAGCGAAAGGTTGGAAAGAACAGACGAAAGAAGGAACTCACTCCCGTTCTCACTCCCATTCGGCAGACTGCTGCCCACTCCGTTGCTCGTTGTCCGCTGGGTGGCCGAGTTGTCTGCAATCGCGTTTTTGACCTCCAGTTCGAGCAGCAGCTGCTTGACGCGATTAGAGAGGGCGGAGGTGGCGCTCGACGGGGGCGGCGGAGTGGGCGAGTCCTCGGCCGTCCGCTTCACGGGCGGCTTCTCCGCCGCCGTCGCGAAGATCTCCGGGTTGGTGCGCGAGCGGAGGAATCGTTGGCGTCGTCGTTCGATCCACGCCGCCCGCGAAGTCGGCGTGAGGGGCGGCGAGTCGCCGGCGGAGGGCGAACTGGCGCGAGTGCTCACCGCCGTAATCGTCGTGCCGCCACCCACTCCGCCGACGAGCCCCGTGCCGAACAGACGTGGCTGTCGGGCGGTCGACTCGCTGCCGCCATTCACCGAGGATAGGGCGGAAGAAGAGGACAGCGGAGAGGCGGAAGGCGGCGGGGCAGTCGAAGAAGCACTCGGAGAGGGGGAGGAAAGGCCCGCGGCGGTGCCGTTCACGGACTCTCCGCCGGCGGGCTGCAGGGTTGAATGTTTGCACGTACCTGGAAAGAAGGCGATTGGAATTGCCACGAAGTTCTCGTCGGCATCGGCGGAGTCTGTGGAATCGGCGAAGGAGGGAGGAGATGGGCGAACAAGAAGCGACCGCGGAATTCCCCACTCGTCCACCAACTCCGACGCCCGCAAAACGGCGGCGGTGGTCGGCGAGGTGGAACCCGAGGCGGAGGTCGAACTTGCGGCCGAGTCTGCGGACAGGGCGGAGGTCGCGGCCGCTGAAGACGGGTGAGAGATGGACGAGTGAATTCGTTGAGAGACGGCTTTATTTTTGACTGCACAACGGACTCGACCAACGGGATGATTGAAAGGACAGAGAACTGAATTCGTTTCGCGGGGAATAGAGCGACCAAGGGAAGGAGGGGCAGCAGACTAACTAACAAGAAGAAGACAAAGAGAAGTGAATAAGACGAGCAGAAGAAGAAGGAATCAAGCCTTACCGTTGCTGGAAACGGACGTCACCTTCAACGTCAAACTGCCGGCCGAGTCCGTTCGTTTCAACGAGGAGTTGCGCTGAGTGGAGCTCGATCGACTGATGATTTTGAACTTCTGCCGGCGAGGAGGCGCTTCCTGCTCCGGCGGACTTTCGGCCGGCTGCGCGGACGCCGTGGAGGACTCGAGGGCCGCTTTAGACGCTTCTGGAATCGAGGAACCAGTCCGTTGATTGCAGTCGTGTGTGCAGGAAGCGAATGGAACAGCGGCAGACTCACGCAAGAAGGAAGACGGGCGGGTTAATGCAAGAAAAAGAATTGTTAGATGCGTGGAAAAACGAGCTTCAAGGGAAAGCAAGCGGCAGAAGTAAAGAGTTGGACAGATTGTGCGTGTGTGGGAAATGCAGGGGGAAGCGTGCAGTCGATGGTGCATGTGTGTTCTCATCACTCCTCTTCGTTACCGATGATCAGCGAACGTCGCTGGCGAGTGTCGAGGATGGCCGATGCGGGACGGGGATTCAGTTTGTCGTCGGTGGAGGACTGCTGGCGAGGAAGCGGCGGTTTGTTGCGAAGACGAACGGCGGCCGTCTCGGGCGGCGTGCTGCGAGATTCGTTCTTTTCCGCCGTCTTTGCGGCGGCGGCGGAATCTTGCGCGCCGTCGGACGTACAGAAAATCCACGGCCGCGCGTTCGAGGCGACTTTTGAGGGCGGGGACTTGGCGCCTGTCGAAGAAGAAGAGAATTAATCGCTGCTCCGTGATTCAGCGCTTCGAATGAGCGGCAGAACGGAATGCTGAGCTGCACAAGAATGCAACACCTTCGAGCAAACGGGCGAAAGACGACTCGAAACAGCCGAACGAGTGAACACGTGGGCAGAAGACGAAGAGGACAGGCAAACTTACGACTCGACTCGCCTCCGGGCAACACCAGCGACGGGTTGGTCGACACGTCGTGCGCGTTCTGCCGCCGCGATTGGAGATCGTCGCGAACCGACGAGCCGAAAGCACTCGACTTGTTCGCCGCGTTGTGCGACGGCGGTTCGGACAGGTCGGTCGTAAGGTTGACCGTCGCTTCGGCAGCGCTGCCGCCTTGCAGGCTCGATTGGAAGGACGAACGCCACGAGGAGGTGCCGCTCGAGGACGCCCCGTTGGCCGGCGAGACGGTCAACGGCGAACTTCGGCCGCTTTCCGTCCCAACGCGCAGCCGATTGCTTCGCGACGTCCGACTGGCTCCCTCATCTTCGAGGTCCCCGTTCGAGCTGGCGGTCTGCCGTCGACGGTACGAAGGCGTCTCTTCCTCCAATGCTCGTCGGTATCTGAAAGAAAACGACTGAAAGGAAGGGACAGAGGGTAAGAACGCTCACTTGCTGCTCAGCTTGGCCGCATCCTCCAAATTCGATCGGTAGCTGGTGCGGTACGAGTCGCTCTCCAATCCCATGCGCAGTGGTCGCGGAAGATATTGATTCTCCAGCGGCAAGTAGCGACCGGCGAACTGGGGCAACGAGACGGTGAGTTCGCCGAAATTGCAGATGGCGGCCGGCAGTTTGGAGGAGTCGTCACCCGGCGAGAAGCGAATCTTCTTGGCGAACAGGTCCTCGCTGTCGGGCTGAAACGGAAAGAACTGATCGATTTGAAGATACAAATGTTTAGAGTGCATTTCGAAATCTGCTCCGAATTGTTTGGATCACGTGTTTGCAGAAGAGAGCAGGAAAACGGTAAACCGATCCGCGCGGAGCCGTTTGCCCCGCTTTCCCCCGCATTCATGCGGAAAACGAACCTGGAAGTTGCGCAAATACTCCACGCCGTCCACGAACACCGTCTTGTAGCGGCAGAGTTCCTCGTCCTTCACCGCGATGTTCCCACTCAACGCGGACTCCACCCACGCGCACGCGTCGCTGAGGTTCGTCCGCTCGACGTCGAGCACGTCGCGCACGGAGTGCATCAGCCGCTTCTCGTTCTGATGGAACAAATCCACTTCGCTGAGGAAGTGCTCTTCGCGCCGCTTCAACTCGACGGCGTAGCGTTGAAAGTAGTCCCGGATTTCGTTCTTCGTGTTCTCCGCATTCGACTCCAACGTGCAGAGGCCTTTGCTCATCCCCTCCGACGCCTCTTTGATGCGATTTGACAAACGACGGATCTGAAGTAGCAAGAACTAATTGGCATGCAGCAGCCAACCGACCTGATTGAGAAGACGGCCGAGATCTCGCTTCAACATTTCGATGTGCGCCGCCCGGCAGTCTTTGCACGTCTTCCGATCGCAGTGATGGCACACCTCCAGCTCGGCCTTCTCGTCGCACACCTTGCAGCGTTCCATTTGGTAGCGATGGATGTACGCTTCCATTTGCTCCGCATTCTCGTCCGTCGCCTCCAAGTGGATGTCCAAAAAGGAGACAAGCGTGAGGTTGGTCGGGAATCCCTTGGCGCCGTTGTAGGGAATCGAGTGCTCCGTGCGGCATTCGGGGCACTTCAAGTTGTGATTGAAGGTGTCCGCGTAGCTGTCCAGACAAGGCAGGCAGTACGTGTGGAAGCAGGGCAGTTGTTTGGGCGTCCTGAACCAAACCATCAAGCGATTAGAGCGGAGTCAACGTACTTGTAGCGATCCAAACAAATGGAGCAAGTCAGCAGTTGCTCGATCTTCTCCAGCGGGTTCACGCTCGCTTCCTGGTTGTGAGATCGGGGGAGCATTGATTGAGGCGATTTTCGCGCACCGCCGGTCCCGTTTTGAGCGGCAGCTGTGAGGCCCGTTTCCGAGGTCAGCATGACTGCAACGAGAAGAATAAGCCGGAACAACAGCAAGAGGTGAATGATTGCAACATCGAGTGTTTTTTCCGGTTGATCCCTTGTACTCAAAAGTGTCACCCGGCCGCCGAGTGGCTGTCCGCTCGGCACGTGATTGGCGAACCTCACGTTCAATCTTTCGAAGATCACTCGATTGGGCGCCGATTTTGGCTACTTTTTGAGGCCTCCAGACGATGAGCTTCAGCACTCCTTGTGACCCAAGTGGAGAAAGATGAAATGGTTGGATGTCCGAACAAGACTGAAACCACTTGCTCGCCTCGTTTCACAAGAGCTTAGGATCCCCTGGCAACGAGTCATGAAAAGAATGCGCGTTGATTGTAGACGATCTTCCACGAAAGAGATCGAGTCCAGTGACTACACGAAGTCTTGCGGTTAGCCGTGATTAATGATCAAGCAAGAAAGAACTTACTACGCGTATTCCCAGCAGTAGAAATGTGGTCAGCAGGGAGGAGGGACACCAAATGGGCGTCAAGAGCGCAACAAAGAAGTGCGACGACAAAGCGGCGGGATTTTGAAACAAAAAATTTCAACCGGGCCGCAACGAAACGCCCGCCGAATGACGGCAGCCGCGGGGCGAGGGGGTTTTGAGGAGCGGCGGAAAAAAGATCTGATCCGAACGGCCGAGAGGCGGGCGGACGGCCGGCCGGCGGGCAAAGCGGCCGGCCAGCCGCGCTCCGGAACGAGAGCCCTCCCTCGCGAGCGAGTCCCCGGAGGAGGGCCGAGTGGCGGAAGTGAGGAGTCAAGATGGGGCGGGGATGAAGAGGCGATGAATCCACAAGATCACGGCCGCCACTCTCCGCGAATGTGCCCGAGGCGGTCGGCCGAGGTTGAAACGAGCCGTACGGAATCCCCCCCGGCGAGACTTTTTACCTCCTCGCCCCGCTCGTTTGCCGACCTTTCGGCTCGGCTCGCCGGCCGCCTCGTTCCGCCGCCCGCACCGATTTGTTTCCACGGCGGAGATCCGCAAAAAAGCGGATCGATTGGAACAGAAAGAAGGTGGAAATCCACAAATTCGCAGCCGCAAAATCAAACTCCCGCCGTCCACTACGAATTGGGCCGCCCGTCCGCCGGCCGCCACCTGGTTGCAGTTTGTTGTTTAATCGCTGTCGTACGAAACATCGTTTAATGCGAAAAGGAGCACCTGCCGGTGAATGTCGTCGGTATTTGATGACGTTCCAAAAGAAATAAAATCCGATGAGCGAGGAATGTGCACCACCCCCGAGTCGAACGACCATTCGCTCGATGCCGATGGCAGATGCCCCCAACCAAACAAAGCGGCCTTACAGCATTGCGACGACCAAACAACTACTGATCCGTGCTTGTCGCGCGCCCCCTTCTCTGCCCACTATCTTGTACCAGAACTTTGAGTCTGTTCTGATTTAGCCGACTGTTTCTCTTTTGTTTCATTGCACAAGCCGGCAGGAATCAAAGCAGATCTTCGTTTATTCGATCGAAGCACAGCAGAACAAACAAAGTAGAAATATTATCGCCGTTCGGCGACTTCGGACTGCTTGATCAGTTGAATTGAGCACGCTGGTATGGTCAGATTGTAGCTGCTCGCACCTGAATAGAAAAGAAAAGTGAAGGACGAAAGGAGTTGTAAGGAAACGGACCTCTGCTTCAAATTCGGTTCGTCCCCTTGTCTCGGTCGCCTCTGTGTCCTCGCAGCAGTCGGAAACGCTCGAACGGAGCTTCTGCAGCTGTTCGTTCACACTCAGCAGTGTTCTGCAGAGAGGAGAACGTGTTAGAAAAGGAACGAAGGAAGAAACGTATCAGTTAGCGAGATGCAGCGGTTTGTTCGGCGTTACGAAGGAGTTAAATGATCGACTGGGGTTGCCCATTCTTCCAGCCATCATTCCAGGTTGATTTCCTCATTCCAACCAGGAAGGCCTCGCTTTTCTCCTCTTCGCCCGCCGGTCAGTCCCCTCGCCCGCTCCCCGCTCGGTCCCCACTGCTCACGACGCGACTGGGGGCAAAAGCTTGATTTATTCGTTCTTGTCTCTCTTTATATACTAACACGCAGGCAGGCGGGCGGGGCCCAAAGGAGACCAAAGAGAGGGAGTGCAGAGAGCAGGCAGACAAACGATGAACCCTCTCTTACAAAGGCGTCCTCCTGTCAGAAGGGCCTCTTCTTGATGCAGCGGTGTGTTCGGCGTCTCAGTGTTCAGTCGATTCGAAACACGGCCTGCAAAGGTTGAAGGAGCATGAGTAGATGGCCAGAAGAACAAACCTTTTCGGCGTTCAGCGAACAGGGCGGACTCCTCGATGCCCGTCGCCCTTGGTGTAGTGCCCATCGTCCAGTCGCAGCAAACAGAACGAAAAGGAAGCACTCATTAGACAGAAGGAGGGGAGCAAGGAACTCACCTTTTTCTCCGCCGATCGCTTGGATGAACGCGCGCAGGCCGATCGACTGCACGTGCTTGCGGTGCACACAAGCCGCAAAGTAGAGGTCGGCGGCACGGTCCGAAAGAAGCGATTCAGGCATCTCCACGGCACAATCGACGGCGGCCGCCAACGAGGACCGACCACCGACCGGCCGCCGCCCGCCAGACCGCCAAAAGGGGAGAATGAGCGCTCGCCTCCTTTTCCTCGCCGAAATCACTTTCGGGAAGGCTGGCTGCTGACCATCGATTTTCGTAGAAGAGTCCGGATTTTCCGGAGGTTTCCAGAAGAAACTCTCCGCAGTTTCAGGCAACAAGCGGTTGTCTTCAACAAAGTTGGCACAAAAAGGACCCGTTCCAACATCGAAATCAGAACACAACCGAAATTTGCCGGCAGGAAGTGAAATCCAATCGTTTCGGTGGTTTAATTATGATCCTCGCCGTCGTTTCTTCTCCAGCGGCATTCCGGTTTTTCGCCGCCGTTTTTCTTCTTTGACCCGCAATCCCGACCGTCCGCTCCGCTTTCGATCATTCTTTTCGCTGATCGCCGCCACGTTCACGGCTGAATGATTTGATTCGTTGGTCGGAGCGGTTGGATAATCACTTTCGCTCGCTGTCGCCGCTTAATCAAAACGCGCAACGATCAATTGAACTTGGGGAACGAAAGGGATTTCTTGCTGTTTGTGAGAAATAAAAGAATGTCCATCGAGTGCACACCCATCAAGCACATCATTTCAATACTCAAACCCACTATGTCTTATCAAGGAAGACTGCAATTGAAGAAGTTTCTGGACAACACCGTTCCTGATCCCAAAATCCGCACGCAAACGAAACGATCGTGCGGCGAGTGAAAGCGGACGGGCGGCAAAACACGCCGGAAGGCTCGTGGAGTGCGCGGCAGAACTGGTCGCAAGTGCCGCCCCTCCGGACGGCGGCGGGGTGATCAAGGTGGATTGCAGTCATTTTTATCGCCGTCAATCCGCGCGCTCCACTCGCTAATCCCCGAGTGTTTAGTCGAGACGACGCTTGCGGTCGGCGATGTTTCGCTTCTGGCTTTTCGTGGTCGCCTTTCAGTTGGCCATCGGCCAGCAAATCGAGTTCGGTTCCGGTGATGAGGGCTCCGGGATGGTCGAAGCGGCGTCCATTACGGCGCCCGACCTGCTGGAGTCCATCGACCCGCAGGAGGACTTCGACCTGCTGGCGGCCGTCGAGAACGAAGCGCTGCCCGAGGAGATCCGGCTGGCGTTGAATCAGGACGAGACGGACACCGTGAAGCTGATCGACGTGAACGCGCCCGAAAGCGAGGCCGAAGTAATCACGCTGCCCAAGGAGGCGCCCCGACGAAAGCCCTCAAACCAGAACTTGGTCGTTCTGCAAGGTAGGCGGCATTTCCCTCTTTCGTTTGCATTTCGAGCATGTTTCCAGGAGAAAGCTGTCGACCCAAGCTCGACCTTGTGTTTCTGCTCGACACCTCGGGCGCCATTCAGCGCATCTATCAGGAACACGTGCGATGGGCGGTCGCTCTCGTGGACTCGCTGCCCATCGAGCCGGACACCGTCCGTGTGGCGGCCGTCCAGTATGCCGGCTTCCCGCTGACCGAGTTCGCCCTCGGCACCTACCCATCCGCCGACGACATTCGACAGCACCTGGCGAACATCAACTTCCGTCCGGGCGTCACCCGTACGGGCTACGCGCTCCGCAAAGCCGAAGCGGAACTCTTCCGTCAGGATCGGGGGGCAAGGTGCACATTTTCATTCATTTCTTCTGTCATTTGATAGTCGTTTAGAGACGATGCGGTCAAGGTGATCATTCTGTTCACGGACGGCGCCTCAGTGGACGACCCGCTGAAGCCCGCTCAACAGCTTCGAGACCTGAAAGGCGTGAAGATCTACGTGGTCTGCTTGAAACCCCAACCGGAAGGCCTCCCGCAGATGGACCGAATTGCCGGCGATTCGGACAACGTCTTTGGGTTCGTTCCTTCTCTCTCTCACCTTTGATTTTGTTTGATTTACAGACCGCACGACTTGAAACGACTGCGAGAGACGTTAATCAGCGAGGCCGAGAAGACGCGCGCGTGCTCGCGGATCGGAGACGTGATCCGTCCGTTCAAGTCGCCTCGCTTCAACGGCGCCAACAGCATCTCGTCGTTCGTGCCGAAGGGCGGGCGAAACAATCAAACAAACGGCGGGGGCTCCCAATCGCCCGAACGGTTCCGCCAGGCCCTCGCCGACATCACCGAGCTGTCGCGTGCTGCCGCCGCCATTTCGGCCGCCCGCCTTCCCGATCGACCGTCGACCACGACGCAAGTGCCGACCACAACGACCAAACGGCCGTTCTTGGGGGTCCGCGTGATCGAAAGCATGGAGCAGGACGTTTTCGAGGACGATCGATCCGCCGCCGCTGCCGCCCTGCACCGGGCGAACCCCAGCCGACGGCCTCTTCCGACCGCTTCGACCACGACCTCCACGAGTGGACCCGTTCAAACGACGAAGAAGACGATCAAGTTGGGCAGCGAAAAAGCGTGGACTCCGACTGGACGACGCGAGTTCACGACTCCCACGCCGACTACGAGCACTCAGCCGCCCTCAACGACGACGACCAGCACGCTGCCGCCCACGCCCGCCCGCACAACGCGGTTCCGCATTCCGATTGTCCAGAACGCCGTCCCGCTGTTCACCGGAGCTTTGAATGGAGAGAAGCCGTCCCTGAGCACGCCCTACATTCCGACCTGGCGCCGAACCCCGACTAGCGTTCAACAGTGAGCGGAATCGACCGTCTAATTTGTTTACGGGATTTCTTTAGCCCACTGACCACCACAACACTACGCTCGACTACCGGCCGCATTGAAGAAACTTCCATCTCCACGGAAGTCCCACAGACGACCACGAGCGGCCGTCGGGTTCCGCACATCCAACGGATCGTCCAAACGGTGCAGCCGCCGTCCACCCGACGCCCCGCGCCGACGACAACCACCGCGCGTCCCCCGACTGCCACTCAACTGATCCAGCGAGCGCGGTCGTTCGCAACTGGTGAGCAGCGGGCCTAAATCTATCAGACAATTAATGAATGATGGATTTTAGCCGGCGCCTGTCCGCACGACCTCCTTTTCATAATCGACTCGTCGGGCTCGATTCAAAAGAGTTACGACATCCAAAAGGCCTACTTGTTGGACTTGCTGTCTCGGATCCAAATCGGCAACGAGACCCACCGGGTGGCTTTGCTGCAGTTCGCCGGCAGCCGCATCCAGAAGACCGAATGGACGTACGACTCGTTCGTGGACAGCCCCGCCCTGATGCGAGCAACCGAACAGATCCGCTACCTGACCGGCACGACGTTCATCGGAGCGGCGCTGTCAAGTGCGCGGCAGATCCTCGAGAGCCGAAGGCGGGACGTGCCCTCGCTGGTCGTTCTCCTCAGCGACGGCTTCTCGCAGGACGACGCGACGCGCGCCGCCGAGCAGATCCGCGCCCTGCCCGACCTCGAGTTCTACGCGTTGAGTGTGTCCGACCTGAGCAACATGCAACTCCTCACCACGCTCGTGGGCTCAGAGAAGCACGTGTTCACGGGCGGCGAATCGGACGAACTGAAGCACCTGATTCTGAATCGTTTGCATTGCCGCGTTTGAAACCTTTCGTTCGTTGTTGTCCCCTAATAATTTAATCAACACTCGAATTCGTCGAATGTCTTCGCTAATAATCGCCAGAATAAAGCTTCCCTTCATCACGTCACCTTCGGAGGCAAACGAACACAAGTGGGCGGTTGCTCGTGATTCCATGCAACCTTCACGGCCGGGCGGCAATTGTTTCATCCGTTGCAAGGGTCACGAATTCGAACGAACGAGAGGCAAGTGTCAATCGAATAATTCAAAGACAAAGGCCTCGGGTGCAACTCGCTCTTTCAGCCATTGAGTCGGTGGAAGCCGAAAGATCACAGGGCGAACGACTCAAATGCAATAACAAGAGTGATTCACAAGGCCTGAACTTTCGTTTAGATTATTGTTTTCAATTAAAGTCGTCCAATTGCTCCCGCGTATAAAGTGGACGTGCTGATCGAAAACACAGAGGACCTCCCACACTTCTGTTTGCTTGCTGGTTTGCGATCTCTGGGTGTCGAATCCTTGCATTGCAAGCTCTCTCTTTCCTCACAAGTGAGTGACCGGGCACGTGAGAAAAAGAAGATTGAAAGAGGGCGAGAATGTGTGCACGACTGTTGCCCGCTTTTATCAACCTGCAAATCACCGTGATCGTCTTCCGTCGATCGACAGGCCAAGCGTTGAGCGAAGGGACGAACGGCCGATCGAGAGCGGCGGTGTTGGTCGGTGCTTTTCGAACGGACGGGCAGCGTGGCGAAATCGGCGGCTGAGGGTCAGCTGATAATCGAGAGCGGCCGGCCGCCTATCAAGTGGCTCCTCCGCCGCCGCCCCGCACTCTCGATGTTTACCGCGTTTGCGCCTCGACGTTGTTTTGTCCAGCGAGCAGAATTGATAAAACGGCGAGCGATCGGTCGGGCGATTTCGATTGACGCTTTTCTTCACTTTTCGCTTCGAAATCGACGGGCCGTCGGGTCGGGCAGGCGTTCAATCACTTCGACTGTTTTCGACGAGTTTCTTCACGCGTAGCGCGTCTTGATGCCTTGTTTCTCCTACAGTACACTCTGAATCCTCTAATTTGTTCAGAGATGCGCGGCTTGTACGTAGTCAGCGCACTGCTGTGCCTGTTGGCCATCGGAGATGCTGGAGTTCACCACCACCACCCGCCGCACAACCACGGCCGCGGAGCTCAACGCATGACGTTCGTTTGAGGGTGCACGACTGAATGAAAAGAGTCCTTGCAGCATCCCGCTCAAGAAGCAGACCACGTTGCGCGAGCGGCTGTCGGACGTAGGGTCGTACGGCATCTTCGCCAAGCACCGCAATGAGGCTCTCCGCAACCGCCTGCTGGAGATGGACGGACAGCCGAACGACGAGATCGACGAGCTGCTCAAGAACTACATGGACGTAAGCGCGGAGCCGCCTCTTACACGAACAAGCAAGAAGGTTTCAGGCCCAATACTACGGAGAGATCTCGATCGGAACGCCGCCGCAGAATTTCACGGTCATCTTCGACACGGGATCCTCGAACTTGTGGATTCCGTCCAAGAAGTGCCCCATCTACGACATTCCGTGCAGTAAGCAACAGAAGAACACTGCAAAGAACACAAACAACCCGTTTCAGTGCTCCACCACCGCTACGACCAAGGCGCCTCGTCGACCTACGAGTCGGACGGACGATCGATCGAAATCCGCTACGGAACGGGCAGCATGAAAGGATTCCTCTCCAAGGACACGGTGACCGTCGCCAACATTGCGGTCAACGGCCAGGAGTTCGCCGAAGCAACCAGCGAGCCCGGTAAGTGGATTTCTTTGACAGAAGGGAATACACGCGGGCTGCAGGAATCACGTTCATTGCGGCCAAGTTCGACGGGATCCTCGGCATGGGCTTCCCGACGATTGCCGTCGGAAACGTGACCGTAAGTCGATCAAGTGGACATCCCTTCGTCCACTCAATTCCTTCAGCCCGTGTTCCACAGCATGGTCGCCCAGAAGAAGGTCCTCAACCCGGTCTTCTCGTTCTGGCTGGATCGGTGAGCCGTTCAATTTCTTTCAGTCAAACGAATGAAATCTTCAGCAATCCGGAAGACGACATTGGCGGCGAGATCACGTTCGGCGGCGAGGACAAGCGGCGTTACGTGGAGCCCATCACCTACGTGCCGGTCACGCGCCAGGCCTACTGGCAGTTCAAAATGGACAAGATCGTGGGTGGAGAGGCGATCGCGTGCACGAACGGCTGCCAGGCGATCGCCGACACGGGCACGAGCCTGATCGCCGGCCCCAAGGCTCAAATTGAGGCCATCCAGAAGTACATCGGCGCCGAGCCGCTCTTCCACGGCGAGTACATGGTCCAGTGCGACAAGGTGTCCAGCCTGCCGGACGTCAAGTTCGTCATCGGCGGCCAGTCGTACACCCTGACCGGCGAGGACTACATCCTGAAAGTGGGCAGCATGGGCAAGTCCATCTGCATCTCCGGCTTCATGGGCATCGACCTGCCGCCGTCGGCCGGCGACCTGTGGATCCTCGGCGACGTCTTCATCGGCCGCTACTACTCGGTGTTCGACGTGGGTCAGACGCGTGTGGGCTTCGCGCAGGCCAAGGACAAGGACGGAAAGCCGATCGGCAAGCCGGTCACCAAATTCAACGACTGGGCGCCCCAAGAGGACTCGTCGGAGGAGTTCTTCTAAACGCGAGTGCACTATGCCTTCCACTTCCGTTTGAATTTAATCCCCGCATTTCGCTTCCATTTATTTAATTGTCGTAAATGAGTAAACGTTTTTATTCCATCCACTCAGTAGTCGAAGTGCAGGAGATGCGAACTGAACGGAAAGATGCGAATCGTGGCGAATCGAACGGGAACCACCGTCCAGATCAGAATGATCGCTCGGATGAAGCACAAGATCAGCGGGCACAGGACGAGCGTCGCTTCGTACGCGAAGTTCAACAGCTGAACATCAGGAGTGATTGAAAGCAATCAGAAGAGAACGTACCAGATCGTCCACGTTTGCGTAAATGTATTCGTAGACGGAAAGAAAGCCGGTCGTGATCAGCAGGAACTCCCAGCCGACGCTCTCCAAGCAGAACTGACTGCCGATCTCGGCGAGCGAATAGTCCGCTCGTGCGGGCCCTCGTATTCGCATGACCTGCTATTTAAATTTTTATTTTTGTATAAAAATTTTAAAGACTGACCACCTGCCAAACGAACAGCCCGAAGGCGTGGAAGGCGATCAAGAGAGCGAGCAATCCGAAGGTCATTGCTTTCTGATGGATCGCTCGAATGATTGTGCACTAAACAAGGAATATGGAGGTGGTAAAAGAAAGAAATGGAGCCTACGTGTCTCATGTACTTGTTCTCCAACTCCTCGTCGAAACCGGTGAAGAACAGCGAAATAAACATTGAGCAGATGGCGACGAAGATTTGCTGGATGTTGCACGCGTTGTACCAGTAGATTCTCTTTAAGGATTCACTAAACCGAAGGAAGTGAAATGATTGAACACATGAGTCATTTTCTGACTTGTGCCTCCTCAAGAACTGCAGGCCGAGTAGGATACTGAGCAGGGCGGCGTTCATGTAGACGAAGACCAGCGGGTATTCCTGCAGCTTGCAGTTGGACGTGCTCACCGTGCTGTTGCACGTGGTGAACACTTGAAAGACGACGAATGAGGCGCGGGCGAGCAGGACGCCCGAAATGAGGGCGTAGTTGAGCGAAATGGCGCCCAACGATTGCCGCGGATTCAGGGCCATCGGCAGGGCGTAGTACGAAGAGATCGTGGCCACACAATTGAGCAGCAGGGCCGCACTGCCGATCAGGATTTCGGCGAAGAAAAGGAAGCTGAAAGCGGCGGCCGGTCGGTCGGTGCGGAACAGCGCCACACAAACCATAACAACGTTTGAGCGCCGCTGTCCGGATCACACGACCGCGGCGGCGCCAGACTGCTGTTTCGTGTGGTCGTGATTGCAGTTGTGGCCGCCGCGAGGGTCATTTCGTCGTCGTAGGCGGAGGTCATTCTGCCGGCCGTTTTGTTGCTGCTGCGAACGAATCGAATTAGTCGGTGCTCGGCCTCCGCAAATCCCGTCCGTTTTGGGAATAAAAAGCAACAGAAACAAACGAAAAGAAGTCACAAGATCGTGAGTTAACAATCGATGCTACTCGAAGGAACACGGTGACCTCAAACGTGGAATTAATTCGTCGAAAGAACGTCTTCCAATGTCGAAAAGAAGGAAAACGAACGAAATTAGTGGAGCGGGCGCTCGTCGTTCGTCGGTTGGGCTCGGCGCCAATGGATGGAGGGAGGGATTTGGGGGTCTTTGGCTTCTTTTCGTCTTTTTGCACTCGGTTTCCGTCTTCTGCTTCGCCGTCTTGGACGTCCTCGTCCGCTCCCGCTTGCTCGACTATCAGTTTTGAACTTAATTCTAAGTTTGGGCGGCGCCCTCGGGCCTCCTTTTTGCGGGGAGGAATTCCGGTCTCGTCTTAGGCCGCCGCGAGCCAAATCTCCGTCCTTTCAACTGGCGAATGGACGGCATGACGATGGAGGAACTCGTAAATAAAGCAGAGCATTCATGTGTTGCTTAATTCCATGAATGCACCCAATCGACAGTGTAATCATGACTGCTCTTCCACTAACGGTTTGACTTCGATGAAACACAAAACAGGCGGCACTCTGCAATGCCCGTCGTTGTCTTTAATTTACGGAATGAAAATTCGTCTACCGGAAGCCGTCTGCCGAGATTCAACAACTTAATCCTCGAGCCTTCTTCTCACCGCAAGGAGATCGCGCTCGTTATTCCCCGAACTTTAATCTTATTTCTACACACAAACAAACAACTGGCCTATTCGAAGGAAGCAAGAAACGCGGCCTGAAGATCCCCACACAGCGAACTTAAGGACGTAATTTTGCAAAGTGGTCTCGAAATGTTCGAGCGCCCGTTTCGAACCCGCCGACTGCTGGCCGCCCGAATTCGTCGTCTTCGAATTGAAATTGAGATCGAGTAGTCGAAAGAGTTCGTCGACTGGCCGATTCCCGCCGAACTTCTTGTTTCAATCGTTCGGGCCGGTCGCTTAATGCGCGAATCATTTGGCGGCTAATCGGGTGTCCTTTTCTGTTGACCTTTCAGCGAGTGGACAAATCGGCCGCTCCGCAGGCGGAAGGACGGCGACCCGAACTGGCCGGCGGTCGGACCGACCGACCGAGTGGAGGAAGAATGTTGTTGTTGGGACCAACGAGTGGGAGGCAAAAACCGACGAGGAGGAAGCAGACAAATTGGCTATCGGTTTGGTTGAGGACGAAGAAACCCGCCGAGGCCGTCCAAAAGTTTACTGAATTCATTGAGCGATCGAAAGGCGTGGCTCGTTGGCGCCCAAATCTTTTCGACTTCCTCTTTTCGCTAATTACTCGTGAATCAAAGGATGGCCGCCGGTTTGCAAGCAACAATCGGTGTCCTTCTCTTGTTTCCGTTGCTCATTGCTCCGTTCGCTCGCCGGCTCGCTTCTTTCCGAATTGTTTCTTCATTTTGACACGAAATGATTCAATCGTTTGTTATTCCGTTTGGTCGGCGACGCAACGAACGTTCCGTCGGTTCAAACCGCTGCTTATTGATCATATTTCCTGTTCGTCTTACAACCGTTTTGTTTCTTAAGGACAGCCTTCTGCTTTCTCGATTGCCCGTCCAGTGAGGTCGATCAAAGAGATCGGGGGCTCGTGCACGATCAGACGGGAATTTTTGCGGAATCGCTTCGAGTTCAAACCCCCCACTTCAGATCGTCGCAATTCAATCGGAACACGAGTGAGTGGCGGCGAGAAGTGTGCGGCGAGAAATATGCAAAATACGGATCGTGTTCAAGCGGCGGTGGACGCGTGAACGAGTGGCTTAATCGGCTTACGCGCATGTCCGCCGGTCTTTGCGGCGACTGCCGACCGGAGCTGCCCGGATGTGATCGCTTTCCGCTCCTGCAAAACGAGGATCGAATTGAGGGGCTGGAGATCGATGTGTTAGCGGATTTTTCTGACGTGCGTTAGAATTCGCGTACTTCCCATCTGACTCAACGCCTTCGGCTTCCGATCACGCACTCCCGTCCAATGTATTCAACGACCCACCGGTACGAGGAGGAGTAGCGGTCGGTTCGTCTGCCTACCGCTGGAATGGAAAATGCAAATGAGCGGCAGCGCCCGCTAACCTGCAGCCAGCACACTCCAACGGCCCCACTTGTCTTCCGTCTGCCCCCATCACCGCCGAATACCGCTGCTTTCGTTCGACACTGACGCCCGGATTGTAAAGTGTGAATATTATTAACGAGAAACCCCTCGAACGACGGCGGCCGTTTGCCCGCCCCTCCGCACGAGCCGAGCCAATGGAACGGTTCGCCGAGCGTAAAGTCCACCCCAATCCCCGCTTCTGATCGAATGGTGCGTCCCGCTCGTCGTGATCAAGAGCCGTGATGCTGGCGCGTGTTGTCGCTCGAACTCATCCCCAAGTAGCGGTCTATAAAACGCCCTACGGTTCGCTCGTTTCGACCAGTCGATCACGAGGCACTGCAGAGGAAGCTCGTGCATACGAACGGGGACCGGCCGTCTGCATCGTGCCGTTTCGTCTTTTCTTTGCTTTTTCTTTACGTCGATTTCTTTGCGTTGCTCATCGAGAGTTCAGCGACCAAACCGTGCGCGCTCCGCGTTCCCGGCGAAAGCCGCTGTCGAGCTTCCGTTTCGTAGTTGTGTTGTTTCCTGAAACTTCCGACGTTCATCACTTTTCGATCACTTTCGCTTTCTTCTTATCAGCCATAAATTAGCGGAGTGGAGACTGTTTGCCAGCCGACACACCCCGCACCTCCACTGCCCCGCAAATCGGTGTGATTTCGCGAATGGCTGCCGATTGAGACGCTCCGAGCTACCGAACATTCCGTCTACATGCACCAGGAGCTATTTTCTACCCATTATTGTTGGCTATTGATTCACCGAGTGATTTACGGAAGGTTCGTGCTAGGTGGTGCATTCACATGAATGCAAGGACTGTAAATGCACCTATCTGGTATGAACATCAACGTAATTTCACGCCTCCTATTCACACGGTACGTTCGAACCAGTGAGTCATCGAGGCGTTTCGTTCTTTTCGACATTCTGATTCAATCGTCTTTTGTTCCTCGCCGGTTGCACAAAGCGGTGATAAAATGAGAAGCGCCGGCAATCAAGGGTTCCCAATTAGAATTTATTCAACCAATAATTTACGCTACGAACGAACAGACCAAACCCATGAGTAATTGAAGGAATGCGTTAGAAAGACGAAAGGTGTCGAGTGGTGGATGGAAAGCATTCAGTCGGTGAGAAAAATCTTCCGTGCAACGAAACGAGCGCCGCCTCTTCGTCGAAGCGCACAGAAGGCGGAGGCGACGGCGCTGATGACGACGGCCAAGCTCGAGATGGCAGCCAAGGCGAACGCGCTCACTCGGCTCAAGCAAACGGTGCCCGGGGCAGATACCGCAGCCGCAACGGAGGGCTGCGCCGCCTCCTTCTTGTCGGAAATGAGAGGACTGTTGGCTTCGACGCGAGACTCCTGGCCGCTCGGAGTGGACGGAGCGGAAGTCGACGAAAGACCGGCAGCATTTCGGTTCTCCTCGAGCGGCAGGACGGTCAGCTCGGCGCTCAGATCACTCTCCATTCGGTTCAGCGCGTCGCGACTCGATCGCTTTGCTCCGGACGGCGTTCGGTCGTCCTCGCTCGTTGCATTGGTCACCGTCTTGGCTTCGTGTTGGCCGACCGAAGGCGTGAGCGTGGCAAACTCCTCGACGAGTGTTTCGTTCACCGGGGCGGCGTCCTTGAGCAGACGACTAAACAAAGAGATAAAAAGAAGTCCCCGATAGAGAACACCCACTCGTATTCACCGCGATCGTGATGCCGCCCGTGCGGAGGGGGCGGCGGCGAGAAGGGCCGGTTTCGGGTGATCTGCCGGAACACGTCGGCCGGCAGCCGGGAGCCGACCGGAGCGGGCGGAATGCGCGCACGTTGGAAGGCGGAATTCGCCGGAATTCGAACGCCCGGCCGCGGCAACTCGCCGTCGATTCGAGGCGGCAGACGCGGGAGGTGCGACTTGAGCGGCGGTCCGTCGTGGTGACAAGCGGGCGGCTGCAAGTCCAATTCATTCGAATGCGTTTGCCATTTTCCCGCACTCACCGTAATTCCCTCACAGCCGCCGTCTTGCCGGAAGCACAGCTGGACGGTGCACGTGAAGAAGAGTTGAACGCGGTCGGCGTACTTGAACACGTGCGAGTTGACGAACGCCCGAATGCCCCGCTCGTCGTACGTGAGGTCGCCCAACAGCACGCGGTCAACAGCACAGCTGAAAGAGAGAAAGATCGATGGATGGAATCGCTGCTGAAGAACCGACCCTCGCCCGTTCACCAACTCGAAACGATTCCCCCGGCCGTCGTCCACGTAGCACGAGTGAATGAGTACTCCGTAAACCCAACCAGCGGCTGAAACGAGAATAGGTAATCACACATGTTGATTGCAGAACGAAACGAACACGGATCGCATTCCCACACGTGCGTGACGGGCTCGCCGATGTTCGCGAAGCGCAAAGTGGGACCGCCGTGCCCCTGCCGCAGGTTGTACGTGCAACGAGGCAGCGGGTACTCCTCGTCGATCACTTCCGTAACCAACGGGCTGCACAAAGAAAGGAAAGATTAATCGAAATACAAAGGACGGCAGTGCACAAACCTCACATCCAGAGCGGCATCCACCGCTTTGACCGCTTCCACAAAGAAGCAGCGAACGTTGAAGGCCCGATCGCCGCCCGTGAGGAAGAGCGCGTGGAAGGAGACGACCAAGGTGAAACTGAAGGTCACACCGCGTGGGTTCAACTGAAACAAACCCTCCGCTTTATTGCCCGCCGGGGACACGAACCGTTCGCTGTCGGCGCATGTTGCAGGAGCCGAATTTCAGGTGAAACTCGGCGGTGCTGTCCGCAGGCTCCTTGCCGCCGCCCACGCCGCCCTCTCCGTCCACGTAGCTGTGCAGACATTCCGGCCGTTCGGACTCCTCTTGCACGAACAGGCGGCCGTGGAAGGGCTCGCGCGTTCGAATCAAAACGTGAATGCCTTCGGGACCGCAGAAGACGCGCGGCTCGCCCGTCACCACGTTCTCGGATGCGCGAGTCTGAAGTGACTATCGAGAGTATTCGACGGGATAACAGCAAAGCTTCAAAGCAACTACCAAGTCTGATAAATGCAAGTTGCCCGCACTTACGAGTTGAAAGAGAAGGCCAACAAAAAGAACCCAGCGGACTTGTGTGGACGTCCGCATTTCGCTTCCTCTCATCCGCAAATCGAATGAGCAGCGTAGCCAACGTAGTGATCAACTGGAGATCTTTTATATCGCCGGCGAGGAGGATGGTTTGCGCATCACATTGTTCGCTGTTAATGTTGATGAGTGTTAATGTCATGTCGGTGGTGCATGAACAGGAGGATGTGGTTGATGGGCGGCGAGCGGGCGGCTGGAATGTTGGCTGCAAGCAAGTCGGGCGGCCATCGCGCTCGTCCGACTCCGCTGACCGGTCGGTGGACCGCTGGGGGCGGTCCGGTAACGAGCTTGGGATCACGGCGAACCGCATTGCTTTTCTTTCCGCAACGTCGTTGACACGCGATCGAACGTGCGGGGGCGGCGAGCGGGCGGTCGAGGAAACGGTGAGGCCGGGGGCGGCGGCGAAATCGCATTAAATCGTTCCACTGCCACGCCGCGCGACGACGACGGCGGTTGGCATTTCGCGAATGCCGTCCGCACGGCTCGCCCGGCAGCCAACCGAGTGCGCTCGTCCGTTGAATGCGACCATTGACTCCGGCCGGCCGTCGATTGCCGTCTACTGAACGCGCACTCGCCGACGGCTACCGGTTGTGTTCACTCGAACCGCCCGCCCGCCCGACTCCAATAAACCGCCCAGTTCGTGAGGGTCGTCGTGTGGAGGCGAGGATGAGTCGGCCGGTTTCTTGAAGAAAACGAAAGCCCAGCAACTGGCGCGAATGTTGCGGATTCGCTTTCTTTCGCTGCTCATTCATTTTCTCTCCCAACACAACAAACAAAATGACTGTTTCATCACGGAATTTCAAAAGAAAGACAACGTTCAAATGAAGGCCGTCCTAGCGGCAACTCCAGACGTCCACAAATTCTTGGCCGTAAAGCGTGAGTTCAGCGACCAAATCCTCGTCGAAGTTCTCGATTTGGCGCGTGAAGTTCGGCTGCGAGCTGAAGAAAAGGGCGGCGGCCCAGCGCATTTGTTCGTGATCGTCCTAACCGGCCGGAAGTACTGCCGAAAAGCGAACAGGTCGACAACTCGAAGCCGCGCCAGTTCCGCTGGCCCCGTTCGAGCAGCCGCACGAGCAGCGGGACGTGGCCGTTGAAGTCGGCGGCCACATGCGCGAACTGAACGCAGACTGCAGAAAACGGAGGAAGCGAACGGAACGTACGCGAATCGAAGAACCGCCCTGCAGTTGGATCAACCCGCTAATCTGCAGATTCAGGCAGCAGATGGCGCCGGCAGTCCCAACGACCAAAATCGAACGGAAATCAACGAAAGGGAGTGGGAAGAACTCAATTGAACCAACAGCCTCTGGTATTCGGTCCGGTTTTGTTGTGAGCCCGCCGTTAACGAGCTTTTGGAAGACGACGAGGCGCAGCAATAGGAGGCCGTCTATTTCCGTCCCTCCCGCGATGATCGTCCGCTTCACGCGGTCAATCGGAGTGGACGCGGTGAAATGGCCGGCGAGAAACTGCCGCTCGCATCCCGTCGCTTGCGGTCCTCCGGTTGGGCGCAGAAGCAAAAGGCGATCGAACACAAGCGGAAGGCCTGCGAGGCGGCCGCCTTCGATTTGGCGAACTTCTGCAGTGCGGGCATGTACTGCTTGAAATCGTTGATCAAGGCAGTTGACCGTGTGCCTGCAATCGAAAAGGGAACACAAAGGATCGAAAGGAACGAACCCTCTCGATATCCGCAAACTCGCGCAGCACCTTGCGTACGACGCCGGCCACTTCGCTGATGGGCGAGCGGACGATGCGGGCGCAAATGTCCGCATTCAACAGGTTCTTCTCCTGCTTTCACTTGGCGGCCTCGTGCAGCGGCGTTCCTGCTTGAGGACGCCCTCGGGCACCTCGACGGCGCCCTTCACCAAAATGCCGAACATGGCGTCCGGCACTCCCCCAAAGGGGAACTGCTCCAGCAGCGGCGAGACGGGATCCGACGTGCGACGGACGACCATCAGCTGACTAAAAGTGCAATTCGCCGTGTTTTCACGACTGCCAGGAGAAGAAAGAAGCTCATTTTGCGTTCGAGTGCTTACGTTCATCAAGATCCGCTAATTCTCAACGAATTTTTGTTGAATACAGTAAGAAATACCAGAAATGCGGATTTTGCGGCCGATCGTCATGACTTTTGTTCGATGATGAGAGAACTCGAAAAGAACAAAACATTCCGCCGATTGACGGGCGGAACGATGAATTTGCGTCGTTCGAAGGAGCGTTGACGCACACGATTTGAACTCTGAGAGGCGGAAAGTACAACGAATTCATGGGTCCAAATGAGCAAGCGGCCAGCGAACGTGCAAAATCAATGCAAAACGAGACTATAAAAACGACTGTTGAGAAGCAGTAAACGCATCGCAATCGTGTGAAAATGGCGAAACTCCTCCTGCTCTGCCTCCTGCTCGTGTGCGCCGCGCCGTCCGTGGGCGCCGATGACGAGGACATGGCCGATGTCTTTGGCCTCTTCATGCTGCAGTCTCGCCTCTTCCAACAAGTCAACGACACCATCACCCGCGCCAAGCAGGAGTACACACGCATTGTGAGTTTCCTTCTCTCGTGCCAATTAATCAAATTCGATTTAGCTGAACGAGCACGCCCCGAAACTGGCGGCGTGCGCAGACTGGAGCTCCTTTGTCAAGCAGATCATTCGCGTCCCCGGGCAGGTGGTGGAAGCCGAAGAGACAGCTCAATGGGGGCGTGTGTGTGGTGCCATGAAGAGTTCCGGCGCAAAAGCCCGCATGATGCGCCGCGCAACGGAGAAGGCCGGCATGCTCATGCGCGGCTGTGCCACGCAGTGGTGAACGGGCTGTATCGGAATTGGACTGTTAATAAACAAAATGCATTCGCCGGCGTTCTCTTATCGAGTTGAAGCAAATGACAAATCGAAGGGTGGAAAGTGGGGCTTTGGGACCGCCGAAAGCGGGCCAAAGCAAGCAGCAAGGAGTTTATTCGGATTGGATTGCGGAAGAGCCTTCGAATCGCGTCTCGTGGTCGTAAATGCGGCCGCTGAGATGCGTGTGATTCAAAGGATGGGGGTGAAGGACTGAAGAAACAGGGGAACGAAGCCGCCTTTTGCACGGCGAACGGCGGTCGGGCGGGACGACGGAAAGGCGGCCGAGTGATCGGGGCGTCTGCCGCTTCTTCCGCGTCATCCCGCAGTCATCTTGTGCCTCAATAACTCCGAGTGAATTTTCGTTTTCGATCGCGAGCGATCTAACAGTCATTGTTCACAAAATAAGCGGAAACTAAGATGTCCGTATTGAGTGGATACAGTAGAAAAGAGAACTCCTTGGCGAGGAGTTTATTGCCGTTTTCCAAACAATTGCCTCTTGCTTTTTGCGTGTCGCCGATATCGCCGGCAAGACACAAAAGAAGAAACAGTGGTTCGAACGGGGAGGAGAAACGGGAGAAAGAACGCGGTCTAGATATGCCGGCGAAAAGAAAAAAGCGAGCGGACGGCGGGCCACAACCCGCCGTTCGCGCTGGACGTTAGCAAGGAGAGGGAGTGGTATTCCGCATGAGCACGGACAATATTCTCGCAATTTTCTCTACCGCTGATGAGCGGGCAAGGGCTGCTTTCGTTTTTTTCGCAGTTGTTTGGTTGTTTTAAAGAAAGAACTTCGTTGGTCGAATTCTTTTGCTGACGATCGCCCGCCGATCCGAACGGGCCGCTCCTGCGAACGTTGCCGTGTGTTTTGCAATGAGCGAGCGAGTGGGCGGGAGGAGTCTTTTCAAACGGCAGTGGGCGTCCTGTCGAAACAGAGAATCCAGTCGAATTCCGCTACTCCCATGCGATTTCTTGCAGTCAACGGATGAGTTCGCCTGCTCCGCCCCGTAGTTGGACACAAAAGAAGAGTATCGACGACTGCCGGAAAGGACGCTCGCAGTCGCTTTCTGTTGCTCGACGTTCCGTTCAGTTCGCCCATTCCGGCGAACAATCGTCCGGCCTCTTTTGAGCAAAAAAGGAGCATGTTATGGTGAAATCACCGCTTTCGATCGGGCGATCAGCGGGAAGGAGGGAGTGGCGGGCATAAAAGCGTGCAGTCGAGCGGACTTTCATATCACACTCATTCACTCACTCGTCCATCCACTCCTTTCCTCTCTTTTCTCCACTTGACAAATGACTCGCTCCTGCACGGCCGTCCTCTTCGTCCTACTGGTCGCCTCAACGGCCAACTTCTCACAAAAGACCTCCTCTCGGGGCTGCTCGGGACGGTGAATGGCGCCGTTGGGGACGCGCAGCCGGTGGTCGGCGGAGATCACCGCCTGCGGGAGTGGGACCTTTGCGGTCCCGCTCTTCGCCGTCCTTCGACCCACACCCAGCGAGATCCCCGCTAACTTTGGAGACGAAGGCCGAGCACGAGTGGGATGCGGACGAGAGTATTTGCGGGGTCAAGCACGTACATACAAAAGGGAGCAAAGGGGAGATCAAGATTGATCGCGGCAGATCGGCCGCCGTCCGCTAAGCTCGCGGTGATGGAAGTTGTCGTCGGGCCGTTGGTCGGGCCTTTTGTACGAAAAGCGGCTGAGTGGCCGGGGTGAGGCGCTCCGGTAGGATGTCGAGAAAGCGGGCAACCAGCTGACCTAGAGGGCCGCCGACCCCGAACCGATGAAACTCATCGCCGGCCACTCCCGCAGTAGGTCCTCGTAGGGAAGCTGTCGCCCGCCAAAACGCCCGCCTTCTTCCCTTTGCGGCTTTTAAAAAGTAAGAGGACTAAGGGCGTTTTTTAATCGTGCTCTACTGGGCGACGCTGCTCAGCCTTGGACATCACAGCGCTTGTTCCAACGGCCCTCACCCACAACACAAGGAGACTACTCGGCCGTTCGTGCGAGTGCGGCCACGCGATCGCGTTGAACCGCCTTCCCGCTCATTGAAACCGCTAGTCTGTGTTCTCCGCCGTTGGCGCCTGCGATTGACGTTTATTTATTTTCAAGCAAAAATTAAAATCATTATCGCGAAGTTAGAGAATGCTTAGCTTATTCTAAATGTTCGACCTCAAATTCGGGTACAATCAGAGGGGATTTCTCTTGAATCGAGTACACAAAACGAGAAAAGAGAGTCCAGTTGTCATCTCCGTTAAACATCCACTTCCGATCACACCATAAGGGTGTCTGATACAACGGCTGATTGTGTAAAGAAGAACGCAAATCCTGCCATGCTATGTAATCGACAGGATTCTCGAATGTGGGAGCAAGAAGTCGTGACTTAAACAGAGTCGCTAGCTTTCCAAATTCGCCTTTTTCTACATGTTCGATTAAACTGCGAGAAATTATTCGTTTCGTAATTGTTTGGTTAAAATGCACAGTAGATACGACGTCCGGCTGCTGCTCGGTGAATGCCTCCGAAGAGAAGCCATCCACGAAAGACCACGAGGTGTAATCGAAGACCTTAACTAGCGTCCTCGTTTTTTTGAGAATGCCATAAACACGCTTAAAACAAGCAAATACTTTACGGAGTTGCAAAACAACGCACCCTTAATTCGTTAATAGCAGTAGCCGTGTCGCTAGAAGAGCCCTTAATTATTGAAATTCATTATGATGCTTTCTGTTGTTCTTACAAATGACAGTACGACACCGCCGAAAATGCGTACGGACGTCAGATTTGTGGCGCTGTGAAGAACTGAGGTAATGGCTTCTTCGTAGAACGAAGAGTTTCGAGCAGAAAGAGGCGGGCGGGACACGATCAAGATAAGCTCCTTTTCGTTTGCAACTAGAACGAGGATGACTTCAATCCGAACGTCTATTCATGCACTCACTCTTAACTTTCTCGCTTTCGTCTCGCTGCGAAAAAGACTCCAGTTCGACGACCTTCGGATCACCGGCCATCCATCGCTGTTGGATTTCGCATTTCTCCTCTTCGCCTGGGACATCGAAAGAAGACGCCGTGGAAAGAATCGAACAAAAACTTGGTAGGAAAACGATGCCGAGAACGGATAATCTGGGCAACATGTTGCAATAAGCAACGAACGAAAGAGAGTCTCTTTTTAAACGCGATTTGCTTCGCGAGCGGCGCCGAAAAAAACCGGATTGACGGTCATTGCATACTTGTGGATTTCCGGCGATTTTTACGCCGACTTGTTTAGCAGAAACGAAGCGGGAGCGACAAGTTTGGATAGAAAACAACCAACTCTTTCGAGCATTGGTAAACGTGCGGATTATTTGAAAGGAAGCGGCAAGTCGACTTAAAAGCAGTCAGCTCAATCGGATGGGCAAATAAAATCCGAGGGTTCAAATTTGAATTTGACACTCGTTGCCCTGCCGTGGTCCAGTTAAAGAAAGTGCCTATAACGCCTGGACCATCACCGCCCGTCGAGCGTCCATCCGCAGCTTTGGCTTCTCCGTTTCGTCCATCAAACCGGAATGACGCGAACCGATGGGCAGCAGGCGGAGGGCGTTGATCAGAACTGCTGCTTTCTTTTGCGCGGGAGGCGTGGGAGTGTACGTTGCCGATTGCGTTGGCATTTGACCAAAAGTGCTCGTGGGAGAACGGTTGATCGCGCAGCCGAGCACGCAGCAGCAGGAAGAACACTTTCTCATCAACCTGTGACTCCGTCCGATAGATGCCTGGCTGTTTATTGAACGACGTACACAACACATAGCTAGAGAGGGAGAACGCCCTAGGAGCCACCGAAAGAAGCAAGTCGAGAACCTTCTCCAGCAGGGGCAGGAGGTGCTGGACGAAGTCGAGCGCGAGGACGCCCGCCAGGATGCCTCGCAGACCGGTCAGCTGGCCGAGGACGCCGTTCAAGATGTGAAGCACGCTGCCGATGAGCTGCATGACGTCGTGAAGGAGATTCTCGACGGGAGCTCGCTTCCGTCCGCAGGCCCCCCGACGATCTCAAAGACGGAACGAAAAACCGCCGAGACTATGGCTGACCTTTTGAGTTCGAAAGCCGTGGGCGAGTTCTTCCAGCCGGACAGTTCTTCGAGTCGCCTTCAATTCCTCGTTGCCGTCTCCTTTAGCAAAACCAGGAGTTCTTCGAAACAGCGATTGATCGCTCGGCTCTCGTCTGCTGGACGCCTCATTTCGCAGGACATCGAGCGGGTGGTCTGTTTGGTACGCGAGTGTTCCGGCGGCCTTCGGCTCGCCGACCACTCCACCGGCCGACCGCCCACCCGCCTCCCGCCGCGAACGTCGCCGCCGCTCGGCGAGTGGCGTCGCGTCCCGCGTGGCGAAATCGCCGGCTTTTCGGTCGAATTCGCGACGATTTCCGAGGACTTCAGCCGGAATCCAGCTTCCACTCGCTCGCGCACGATGGACGACGGCTTTGAGTCGTTCGAGGTGGACGAGCGCGACCTGGAGTTCGCGTTGGGGCGCGGCAGCCGCGGGCGGCGACAGACGAAGAACGAGGCGATTTACGGTGAGTTCGGCCTTCCTCTCGTGAATTCTCGCCGTTCTTCAGGCATCTGGGCGGACGAGGAGGACGAGGCGGACGGGCGGCGGGGTTTCGGCCGCGGTGCCCGTTCGAGCGGCCCGGTGGCCTTCGTGAGCGGCGGCGTGAGTCGAGGGAACAAGATGGACGAGGAGGAGGTGAGTTCTCCCGCTTCCCCGCATTCTCTTGTGTTCGCCGAGTTGCAGGACGCGGCCGGGCCCTCGACCTCCGGCGGCCCGCGGGAGGAAGACGAGCCCGTCGAGGTGGCCGCCTTTCCGGAGGCCAAACGCCCGAAGTTCGGCGGCAACGCGGCGGCGGCGGGACGGCCGGCGGCCTTCGCGGGCATGCGGACGGCGGGCGGCACGGAGGGCGCGTGGATCTCGCCGAAGATCGCGGCCATGATGAAGGCGAGTGGCCGACCTCCCCCACTCATTCCACCGGTTGATTGCAGAACATGGGCCACAAGCCGGGCCAGGGCCTCGGCAAGAACAAGCAGGGCATCGTGGAGCCCGTGCAGGCCATCCTCCGGCCGGGCCGCGGCGCCGTCGGCGCGTACGGCAACGAGACGAGCGGCCTGAAGTTCGGCGGTGAGTTCTCTCGGCTTTCTTCCGCCCACTCACTCCTGCCCACCGTTCAGAGTCCGCCGGCGAGGCCCAGCGACAGACGGAGGGCGGCGCGGAGCCCGAGCGCGCGGAGGACGCCCAGCGGAACGCGTGGAAGAAGACGCACGCGCGCCGCGTGAAGCCGAAGTTCGTGACGCTGGACGAGGTGGTGGCCGAGCGGGCGGACGTGCCGGCGGTCGTCGCGAAGCAGCCCGCCGTCAAGGTGAGTTCTCCCGCTCGATTCGTGTGCTCACGGCCGCTTGCAGTTCATCGACATGACGGGACCCGACCAGCGCGTCTACGACTCGATCCATTCGTTCCATCAGCGGGCCGAACGCCCCGTCCGCCGCCCCAACTTCGACGTGCCCGCCCTCGCCGACAACGTGGACCAGCTGCTGCTGGACTGCAAGGAGGAGATCCGCCAGAACGGCGACCACCTGCTCGAGCTGCGCACCAAGACGGGCGGCCTGGAGCGGGACCGCGCCGAGATGGCCGCCTACGTGGAGGACACGCGCCGCGAGGTGGAGGCGCTGAAGGCGGTGGCGGCGATCGTCGAGCAGTGAGTCCCCTTGGAGATTGCAGTCTTTATATTTCTTCCGTTCTTGTGCAGGTTCGACCGCCCCGCGGGCCGCACGGCGGAGGAGAAGCTGGCCGCGTGCCGGCGGCTCTTCGCCCGCCTGCGCGCCGACCACGCCGCCGAGTTCGCCGCCTTCGGGCTGGAGGCGCTCGTGGAGCTGCGCGTGACGCCGCTGCTCGCCGACTTCTTCCGCGCGTGGCGGCCGCTCGAACAGCCGCGCTTCGGGCTCGAGGAGGTGCGCGCGTGGCGGGCGCTGCTGGAGGGCGGCGGGACGGCCGGCGAACCGTCGGCCTTCGACGCGGCCCTCTGGAGCGCGTGGATGCCGCCGGTGCGCCGCGCGGCGCTGGAGTGGCGGCCGCGGACCGAGTGCGCGGCCATGATCGGGCTGGTGGCCGCCTGGTTCGGCGTGCTGCCCGGCTGGATCCTGGACGTCCTCTTCGAGCAACTCCTCATCCCGCGCCTCCGCTCGGTGGTCGTCGACGAGTGGGAGCCCCGCACCGACCCGCTGCCCATCGACGCGTGGATCGTCCCCTGGCACGAGGTGCTGGGCGACCGCCTGCTGGTCGTCTACCCGCTCATCCGCCAGAAGCTGGCCCGCGCCCTCCGCGAGTGGACGGCCACCGACGAGACCGCGCTCGCCGTCCTCCGCCCGTGGCGCGCCGTGTGGAGTGCGGGCACGATGCAGGGCTTCCTCGCCGCCAACATCGTGCCCAAACTGGAGGAGGCGCTCCGCCGCATGCCGCTGGACGAGCCGAACACGAATCCGGTGAGTCTCCTCCGCTCTCTCCTCTGATCTACGCGTCTCTCCGTTCAGTACAAGGAGTTCCACGCCCTGCTCGCGTGGGCCGAGCTGCTGAGTGCGGACATCGTGGCCGCGCTGCTCACCCGCAACTTCTTCCCGCGCTGGTACGCGCAGCTGTGCCAGTGGGTGCAGGTGCCGGGCGCGCTGCCCGACGTGCGCGAGTACTACCGCGAGTGGAGGGAGCGGCTGCCGGCCGAGTTGGCCGCCCGACCGGACGTTCGGGGTTCGTTCTCCTTTCCGCCTTCTTCTTCCATGATCCTCCGCTTCAGCCGAGTTCGTCCGCGCCCTGCGGGCGATCCAGCAGGCGCAGGCCGGCCACGCGGTCACCCCGCTGCCGAACTTCGCGGACGCCCGCCCGACCGCCCCGCCGCCCCCTCGATCGGCCGCCCCGCCCGCCGCCCCGTTCGTGCCGACCTCCCTGCGGCACGCGGTGGAGGCGCGCGCCCAGGAGCTCGGCGTCCTCTTCGCGCCGCAGCCCCAGCGCTTCCACAACGGCCGCCCCGTCTACTCGTTCGGCCCCCGCTCCATCGTCTTCGACCGCGACCTCCTCTTCGTCCACGACCTCGAGCGGGCCGCCTGGATTCCGACCGCCTTTCCCCAGTTGATCGCCTCGCTTCAAGAGTAACCGTTGTATCTTCTTTGTTGTCGCATTGAGTAAACGATTAGCCATTCGGTCAGCCGAGTGTGAGCAACAAGGAAAAGGAAATAAGAAGTTCGTGCTCGTAAATCGAACCCGTAGTCTGCCGGATCGTCTAACCCGACGATGGTGAACTCCGATGCCGTTACGAAGAGGATAAGGACAGCGGCGGGATCGTGCGTTTTCTATTCACCGCCGGTTCATGCCGCCTAGTCGAACAAAAAGAAATCTGTTTATTTCCAATGGTAACACCGTCAAGATCATTCGGCATCGGATGAATGGATCAAAACAATCGATTTGCCGGAGATCATCGTGCACTTCAGGTGGCGAATGAACGTGCCCGTGAGCGACGGGACCGGTTTGTAGACTAAAGCAGGCGCCGTGAGCGTCGGATCGGTTTGAGGAAGGCCGGCGGATTCGGAGGGCGTGTACACTTCGTCGCAGTCCCGAACGATCATGTTCCAGTGCTTGTCGAAGGCCACAATCACGCCCTGAATGCGAAGGATATGCGATGGGTCGAAAGAAGATGAGAACGAACCTCCAGCAGCCGATCGGGGTCTTCGTTCGGATGAGAAGATTTGAGTTTGATGACCACGCGAGTCCGCTTGTGGACCCACTTCTTCATGCTCTCGAACAGCCCGCCGCTCGCCATCGCGTAGCCCCAATAGCCGATCTTCTCCACGCCGATCTTCCTGAACACACTCGATTATCCCAGCTAATTGACTGCTCACTTACGCAAGCCGTTCGCGTATCACTCGGTCCTTCTGCTCCTGCCGCATTTTTCGTCGCTGGCCGTTTGTCCATCCCTTCCGCACCTTCTTCTGCGGCCCCCGAACGTCCTCCAGCTCCTTGTCGTAAGCCTGAAGGAAGGAGGAGAAGAGTAATAGATATGAAAGGAATGAGACCAACCCGCAAGTCCGTGAGGAAATCCGCCGATCGCTCGTCTTCGAGCATCTCCCGCTCGAATTCGTCCACAGACGAGGCCGCTTGAACGAAGGACGGAGTCGACGAGGAAGCGGCGAGAAGGCGGAGAGGATCGAAGGCCTCCGAAAAGAGCGCCGTTTCCACCGTGAAGTCCAAACGGAGCGCCATCTTCGGGACGTTATTTCACTTGATTACAACCGGTGATTCGAAGGAGGTTGATGGAAAAAGAAACAAGTGGATTCAGTTGACCATTCGCCGACTTCTTCCTCCTTCAGCACACTTCTCTTCGACAAAGATGAAACAGGGGCGGGTATTCAACGCATGTTTATCCCAACTGTGTAAATGATTCGCCTTCACTCAACATACAGACGGCGGTCTACTTGGTCTCCTGTCCTTCGCCGCTGTACGTGTTGAACACGAGATTCACGATGCTGTTGCGCGCTGCGGACTGGCCAGCGGTTTTGCTTCGGTCCACGGAGTGCTTGAAATTGACGCCGGGATCTGAAAGCGGGAGAGAAATCAATCGAATGCAAGTGAGTGGATGGAATCGATGGTGGGAGAGAAGCTGATTGGATTTCGATGAGTGGAGGCGAAAATCGGTTCGTGATCGACGGCGGTGAACACGCCCGAATTAACGAGACAAGGCGTTTGATTGCAAAAGCGACACACGGACAAACGGTGGGCGAATTTGGGCGAAAACACGTGCAATTTGTGGCCTTTCGGGCGGGTGCTCATCGATCTCCAATCAACCGCTCGTGCCCGATCACCATTCACGACAGGAACAAACAAACAAAACCGCACCATCAGACGACACAAAACGAACGTTCACGTTGGGCAGCAGCGCCTTGAACTCCTCCCGGCACTCGCTCATGTTCAGGGCGCCGTTGGGCTTGTTCTGCGCGTAGGGCGGCTTGCGCTGCTGCTGCATCGGATCGTAGTGCATCTCGTAGCGCTCCATTCCGTTGGGCGCCGCGTTCCCGCCGCCGGTCGCGTAGCCGTTCGGCGCGTACGCGTGCCCCATCCCGTAGGCGTCGCCGCGTTGCTGCGGGGCCGCCGGGTGCTGGACGACGTAGGGCTGATCCGGACGATAACCGCCGACCACCTGGGCGGCGAATTCGCGCAGCCGCAGGTAGTCGGCGTGGGCGGCCTCGTGCATCTGCAGGTTGTAGCCGCCGCCGCCGCCGTTCAGCATCGCCCGGTCGGGCTCGTGTTCGGCGTGGAACTTCGGCTGCTGCTGGGCGGGATGACCGGCGTAGTACTGGGGCTGCGGCGGCATGTGCGGGACCGTCGACTGTCGTTGGAACAATCTAAAATCGAGGATGATCAACCGAATAGTCAGCAAGTGGACGTACCGAGGCTGTGCGGGCGGATGGCCGTTGGTCGTGGGCTCGCCGCCGCCGCCCTGCGGCTCGTTGGCCGTGGGCATGGCGTTGAGGTTCGCGTACGGGGAGGGGTTGTTGGCGGACGTCCGGGAGGCCGTGAAGATGTCGTCGAGCGTGATCGTCGACCGATTCGCGCCCATGTGCTGCAGCTTGGCGGAGGATGGCGGACTCGGGGGCTTCGCATGCTCGTGAAACGAGAACCTGCAGGATCAGCAAGGAGTCAGAAGAATCGATTAGCAACGAGAACGTACTTGGGCGACCCCTGCTCCTTCTCTTCGATTAGCATGTCGGCTAGCGCCTTTGCGGAAATCGAGTACGGATCGAAGCCTAAACACGAGCATTCATCGACGATCAAGAAGCCAAACGAACCGAGGTCGTCATCGTCGATGTTGTGCCCGCTGGTGCCGTTCTCGCGAATTGGCGCCCCCGTCGTCACCGGGTTCTCGGACAGCATCCGCCGCTCGAACTCGCCGCACGTGGTCATCACCTGAACGCTCGGGATGGAGAAGGAAAGAAGGATGTTGAACACGAACCGAATCGGGCGCTTTCTGGAGTTCGGGGGCCTCCGCCAGCGGTTGGGCCTCCGGCGCAGAAGCGGGCTGCAAGGACGGCGGGTTCCACTCGTCGGTCGCTCGCGTCTCCTGCGGGATCTCCTCCATGTTTGTGCGGCCCTGGCTCTTGCTCGAGGCGAACGACGCCGATGAAGACGCGCGACTGGTGGGTCGGGAACGAGAGTCCGGCTTCTGAGGTCACAACAGAAGAAATGATCGGAAGAAGAAGGCGGCTTACCGGACTGGACTTCCGGCTGCCCGCGTCGGCCATGAGCTTCGCCTTGCGCGTCTTCTTCGAGCCCTCGCTTTGGGCGTCGTTCTCCTTCGTGGACGAGGCGATGGACGAGAGGTCGGTCTGCGAGAGCGAGGTGGACGGTTCGGTGCGGGGCTGGAGGACGGGCGTGATCGCTTTGGACTTGGAGCCCTGTGTCCGCGCGGCCAACTGCTCCAGCAGTCTGCGCTCGTAGTCGTTGTGCTTGCCCGCGTGCATGTCCTCTTTTGTGAAGCTGATCTCCTCCTCGGCCACATCGTGCAGGTACATGCACTCCTGCAAACACGATCCAATTGATGACCGATGAAAAGGGGAAAGCTCTACCGTCTTCGTGCACACCTGCCCCCGCAGGAACGTGGAGCAGTACTTGGTGGTGCCCAACGAGACTCGCAGCACGCGATTGTCGAGGACCACGTTGTTCACGGCCTGAATTCGAGAACAATCGATTAAAAGGAGGTTTTGCGAGGATCTCACCGCAATTGCCCGCAGCGCGTCCTCTTCTCCGCGCGTACGTCACGTAGGCGGTCACCGAGGTCTGTCCGGAGCCGTTGGTCGAGGCCGACGAACCGATCACGACCTTGAGGATCTTGCCGAAACGCCCGAAGTAGTCGGGCTTCTTTAAGGACTCGGCATCGGCGAGCTTGTGCGAGAGGCCGACCACGTAGACGAGGTTCTTCTGCAGCACGCGATACTCGGCCAGGTGCTTGCGCGCGTCGGCGGCGAGCTTCGTCTTGACCGGCTGGCGTTGTTTCGTCTTCGACTTCCCCTTCTGCATCTCCGACCCGCTGACCGGCTGGAAATTCACCGGATTCTCGGGGTAGGGCTGGCGGCACGCGGGGCACAGCCCGTTCTCGTCCGTCCGCAGGCGATGCCAACAGAATCGGCAAATCTGAAAGAAATTGGCGGAATTTGAAGGAGAAATGAACGAAAGGATCGCTCACCTGATAGTGGCATTGGCACGGATAGAAGGTCTTGTCGTCGGGATCGAACGGCTCCATACACAGCGGGCACTGGAAGCCATCGGCGAATTAATCACCCGCATTCCGTCCACAACAAAAGAATTTACCTCGTGATCGGAACTCTCGTCGCTCGACATTTCGATTATTCGAGGGAGGGGTGAAGTTGATGAAGAATTGGAAATTTGAGGAAAAACTGGAACAACCGTCGTCACTGATCGGATTCGATGGGGAGTTTCCGACGAGGGGAAGAAACCGTGGAATGGGCTGCGGGAAACGCCGGAAACTAAACGGAAAGCGAATCGTGATGAGAAGATTATCGGATTTTCCGCGGGAACACGAGACACGCGAGGAACGCATCCAACGAAGCCGAATGGACGCGACGCCCGGCCGCTCGCTCGATGGGGCCGCTTCGTCGGGATCCTGACCGCTTGGAGCCGATTGCGAATCCGACCGCCAACCACATCGACTGCTGTCAAACCCCCACGATGCACCGAAGCGGCGTGTGGACAGAGTGCCCGACCGGCGACACTCCGCGCCCACAATCGACCCGCTGGACGGCGTAGAGACGCACACGACGACCCCGCAGCGCCGCTCGCTCGCCCAACGGGCCCCGTCTGCGGAACGAACAGAATTGATGGTCAGAAGTTTGTGGAACGTATCGCTTCGTTCGCCCCGCATTACGTCACAACTGCGGAAGACGACAGTAAACGAGTGGGTTTTGTGATTTTTTCGATTTTTCGATATCCAATCATTGGTAAACTCGAGGTTTCTGCTGTCAATTGAAAAGGTTGGCCTTGGGGCCTTCTTTTCACTCTAAATTCTCAACAGTTTAGTCCAAAACCACCGGCAGAACGGTTTGTTCGATTGTAAAAAGCGGCGGAATTCGGAGCTGATTTCTGGTCCGTAAATTCGCAACAAAACGGCGGGCAATCCGCTGGACCATTTGATTGCCACTTTCCTGCCCATAATTCCACGTGTACTGCGGACAACGAGGGTGCACTCTTGCTTTCCAGTCGGCAATTACTGCAGGCATCATTTACTCGCCAACGAGCGGCCGACTGCAAAGAGTGGCCACAATGTCGGCTTTTCGGCCGGCCGCCTTCTCTTCGCCGTCTTCTGACCGAAAAGCTTGCGGTCGACGGACGAAAGAAAGTGGGCCTTCCGGTCGGTCGGGCCGCCGTTTGGTCGGCGAGATGTTGGACGACGTCCGCCTTCTTGCCTCGACGCCCCGACTTCGGCCGTCCTTCTTTCTTTCTCGAAGACTTCCGCCTTCATGTTTCTCCGTGCAAAATTCAATTCTTCCGCCCTTCAATCGTTCTCTGCCGAAGCGAGGAAGGAAGTCAAGCACACTCGTTTAACAGAAGAACATCAACAACAACTAAACAGCAACAAGGAATCGGTCACTTTGGTGGCGTGGAAGAGACGACCGAGCTCCAGGCACTTCCAATCGTCCAAGTAGTCGCCGATCAGCTGGACGCCCAAAGGAAGACCGTTGGAGCAGTGGCCGAATGGAAGGGAGATGGCCGGAAGACCTGAAAGCACGCCGCATTCCTTGCAATCAATCGACTTCACCGCCTACCGCACATGTTCGCCGACTGCGTGAAGAAGTCCTCGTTTTGGTTCTCTTCGGCCGAACGGGAGCGCACTTGGCTGATCGTCGGAGGCGGAGTGATTCGTCGAGGGCAACAGGAGGACGTCCACCCGCTGCTCGTAGGAAGACGGCCGTGAAGTCCCGTTGAATCAGCCGACGGACCTTCGCCGCCTGCAGGAAGTATTGGCCTTTGTTCCTGAACAACGGAAGAAAAGGAAAGATGATTCCGATGTTCCCCTTGACTCACTCCTCCAGATTAAAGAAATTCCCGGCGAAGATCCGCTTCCGGACCACGTCGTTCAGGCTCTTCGTTCTGGAGTTGGTGAGGAGCTCGTTGAACGACTTCAGCTGATCCTCCCGATGCCCAAATTCCATTCCTTCGTATCTGAACCGAAAGGCATAAGGGCGAGGAGATGGTAGGGGGATTCACCTGGACATGTTCGAGAAGACGTCCGACTGGTTGAGCACGTGGTAGCAAACGACCGAGTACGGGGTGTGCGGGAGGCTCACGTCCACGATCTGCGCCCCGGCCGCACGAAATCGCTCGATTGCTGCCAGCCAAATCGGACTTGCAGTCAGCGGACATCTCGGCCTTCCGGAACTCCGCGGGAACTCCGATCTTCACGCCCTTCAGATCCGAAAGGGCCGTTCGGTTTCGCTCGTCCGTCGGCTCCAACGTCGTGCAGTCGTGCGTCTTGCCCCAACAGGAAGTCTGCAAGCGGAATTCACGTAAATAAGATAGAAAGAAACGGGAACTCACCGAAGTACTTGATGCACTCGTCGACGGTTCGCGTGAACAACGACGGGGCATCAAAGGAATTCACCAGCGGCACAAGTCCGTGCCGCGAGAGGAGGCCGTACGACGGCTTGAAGCCGCAGACGCCGTTGAAGGAGGCGGGATTTCGAGTCGAGCCGCCGGTGTCCGATCCGATCGCTCTGAACGGGAAGAAAAAGACAATAAACAACGGAGATCGTTCACTTACACGTCCGCGAACCCCTCGCTGACCGCCACGGCGCAGCCCGCCCGACGAACCGCCCGCCACGAAGAAATCGCCGTCGATTTGGGTGGCCGGCGTGCGCGGATTCTTGGCCGGACCGAAGTGGCTGTCCGCATTCGTCGAGCCCATCGCGAACTCGTCCATGTTGGCCTTTCCCACCACACATCCACCTGAATGAGGAGGAAGAATAAAGAAGGAAACAGAAGAAGACACTCGCCTTTGTCCACCAATCGCTGTACAACGGTCGCCGTGTACGGAGCACGGTAATTGGCGAGCATGGCCGATGCACACGTCATTGGGACGTCCTTTGACCCTGCAATCCATCGAGTTCGAAAAGAAGGAAGACGGAGCAGAAGAACCATACGCGAAATTGTCCTTCACGACGACAGTGAACGGCGTTCGACAGGCGGCCAAGTGTGCTGATCGTGCTGCCGTTGGGCCAACTCGAAGGTTTCCGTGATGAGGGCATTCAGATGGCGGGCCTTTCGTGCCCGTTCGATCGCCCTTGCCACTCGGCTCCATCTTCTAGTTGGAAACAAATCCACCGAAATCAACAAAAAGCTCGTCCTTTCGGATCTGCAACGGAATGACAAGCCCGTCCTTTGCTCGTGAGTTTCTTGCAAGGAACTGACCACTTGCTCTTCGGTGGACATCTACCTCGTTGATGAGTGATTGTGAGTGCGTAATCGTAACTGTGTAGGTGGAGATTATTTGTTGTAGAGAAACCGTCAGCAGAGATCAAGAAGGAATCAATCGCTCCCACCGACCACAACAGCTTTCATTCGTGTGTGATTCTGAATAGCGTTTGTTGGTTTAGCTGACCGCAATTCCAAGGATTAATTAGAGCACTGGGATGACACAACTCCCCGAAATCCTTCGGTCACAAATGAAATCCTCGAAGCGAGCCGAATTCCCGCCCCAATCAGGCGTCTAATCGAATGTCCGGGCGGGCGGGCGGGAACGGCGTGCGGGTGCAAATTGAACCGCGACGGGGGTGGGATTACAAAAATACGATCGGATCGAAGCCGAAGTGTTACGTGGCGACGAGAAAGGCGAGAAGTTCGGGGCGGATTGAAACGCCTCCTTCCGCCCACCCCCCGCTGGCCCCAGCCTCGCCCGCCCCCCACTCGGGATCGGCAATCGGCGGCCGGCGAGTCGCCAAAGGCGAGCGGCGGATCGACGGTGACGCGAAGCCGGGCGGCGGCGGAATAGTTTCGAACAAAACGTTTCGATTTTCCCTCCCGCCCCGGCAGGCGCGGGGATCGAGCGGTGCAACATAACTGCGCGGGCGGAAATGTCGCCACAATCTTTTCAACGAGCGCCGTTTCGAACATCCGCCTTCGCTCCACGGAATTCGTTTATGAATTTTCGACCCAGCCGACCCTTTCCTCCCCCTCCACTTGACCTCCGCATTCCATAACTCGAGGGTCTTCTTCTGTTGTAGAGCAAGGGTGTCATTCGTGTGTAGATTGATGATGTCATCTCCTTTCTTTCATGGTGAGTAACAGTCGCTTGTAACTCGGGTTCCGTGATCACTCTCATCAAAGAAGCGCATTCGAATTCCGCCTACCGAATTCCTCCAAATTGCTCGCGTAACCGAGTGGATCGTGGGGCAATTCGCGCCGGAACGATCGCCTCCGCATCGCTTTTAGCCGCACAGTTGAAGCGCGCCCGTTGACGAAGTGGTCAAATGGGAACGATTTGTAGGTCAAACCGCATGCCCGATCTTGACGTCCGATTTCTTCGCAAGTGTGAGGGGGCGTTACGAGCGCCGCTGCCGGAGGGACGAAGGCGAGCGAGCGACGACGACGGAACGTTCCTCCGTTTCCCTCGGCGGCGCGCGCGTCTTCGCGCTCATCCGCTTGCACCTTGAGGGCGCATCCCGAACCGAGCGCGGATACGCCGCCGCCCGCCCGCCGAAGCGGAGGCAGAACGAAGGCGAAGGAGGGGAGGAAAAAAGGAAGAGTAAGCGCAAAAGGTGCGCGTCGCCTGGATTACGCCGCCGCCCGCAACGGCCGCCGGAGGAACGAGCAGAAGCGCGCATTTCCACGGCGACGTTTCGAACGGTTTCTCGTCGTCGGGCGGGGCGATTCGCGGAACGCTCCGGAGGCCGGCCGATGGAACGGCGGCCCGGTTTGTTCGAGGTCTCCGAACTTTGACTTTGCGACCCAGCGTGCAAATCCCGACGCTGCGTTTGATTACGCAAGTGTCTTCCGCCGGCTCGTTTGTCCAAATCCCCCCACCGCTCGCCGCCTGTTTGGCGAACGAACGGAACGGTGGGGATGTTTGCGAAGTGACGGCGACTTCGACGTCTCGCTTCAGCACGCGTTAATCAGGAGACTTCTTTGTTGGAATGATGAAACCAGCGCTCCGTGTTGTTGTTTAACCTCGCCTTCTTCTGTCCCCCCGCAGTGGACATGTCTACCATGGTCTCCCTTACGATCGCTCAAAAGGTGGGTATTCGTTTGCTGCAGGCGATTAGGACGCTACACTTCTGCTTTGTTGTGGAGCATTTCATTGTAATTCTCTCAGTTGTCCCCGAGTTCCTTTTTCTTTTCCTCTTCTTTAGGCTTCACTTTGTTGCCATCCAAATGCCCGCCTCGCTCAATCACTCTCGACAGACGAGACGAACGCTCGCAGTTGAGGATCACGTTTTGCGATTGCGCAACGCCAGTCGTGGATTCCAGTTCATCGCTTGAGGGTTTGATTGGAAACGGATGTCCGATATCCTCGCTCGAAGCTCGTGATTGCGGCGAGACGTCGTGAGCGAGGCGTCGCGGTTCGTGATTTGCACGAACGAAGACGTATCGCCTCTCGACTGGATGACGAGTGGGGCAACAAACTATAAACGTCGCCGATTGGTTCGCATGTGCAACGATGGCTGGACATTTCTTTGCATTTCGACTCTCTTCTTTCGCTTTGTTCTCGTGCCGATGGTGAACGGAGGCGGAAGGCAAGAGCGGCGACGGCAGGAGGATGAAGCCGGCGGTTCTTCCGATCGCCAACTGCGCATCCCGCCGTCCGTCCGCCCGCAAGCCCGCACCAACACCAGCAACACCAACAGCAGCAAAAGAAGCCGCAGCAGCGAGGCTTTTCACTTTCTCTCCGGAATCTCGAGCTCTTCCTTCGGCGATGCCGTCTTCCTCTCCGCTTCTTCCTCGCCCCGACGTCTACCGCGTGTTGATGTACGGAAGAGAGCGATTTTACGGCGGTCAATTTTCTCCCCATTGCCTCCGGCTTTTCGCCGTCCACTCGCCAGTTTTTGTTTTTTTTGTCGCCCTTGCCGCCGCCTTCGACGCGCGCACTCGCCGCTCTTCGGATTTTCCGTTCGGAACGAAGCGGGCGGATCAACGCCGCGCGTGCGACCGGCGACTTCGAAGTCCGCCGCCCCGAACGTGACCATCCGACGGCTTTTTGCCCTAATCGACTGATCACAATCGTTCACGTGAAGCTCGTCTTCTTTTTCTACAGTGTTTGCTCGAACGCACCTTGGTCGTGTTTGTGTACTGTAGGTCATTCCCCTCCATCTTCGTTCCTTCTTCTTGCGATGATCGAAGAGAACTCTCGGCAGTTGGCTCGAAAATCTCCACTTTCAGGTTGATCAATCGAGCCCTCCCAGGTGCGGGAGTTTTCCCGTTCTGCAAGCGAAATATTTTGGTTGTGCGGATGAAACCAGTCGTGGTTGTGCCGTGCGGCGCGGTCGACGTTCGTGCGGGCGACGGCGGGCGCGGCATGCGCGCGGTGCGTGTGTTTACAATGCGCACCAAGAAGTCGTCGGGATACGAGGCGTTTGTTTCCTGAAGGAGCGCCCCTACGAAACGATCAGTCCACCGCTTGCTTTCGCCCGTCTCGCAGATCCCATTAATCGCCCGCCCTATCAACCAGTTTTTTCTCCACCGCTTTCGCCCTCCTCGATTCTCGCCGTCCGATCGCCCCCACCGAACAATCAGCAGCAATCGACGGATCCCGAATCGAGCGTCGCGGCGGCAGTCGATCGATCTCGTCATCCTGATCAATAACTCGCGGTCAATCCTCCCACTCTCTCTCCCACTCGCCGGCCGGCAGTTGGTTCGTGTACTTTGAACGAACTTCCGTCTTCCACTTCTTCGTTTCCCATTCGGCCATTTCCTCACTTCACTTTACATCTGCCTGTTTACTGCGATGCGTAGTTTAATCTTCTGCGGGTTGTTTTCGTTGCAAAATGGGTGGAAAATAGTCGCTTGCTGAGCATCTTATGATTTGTGGACCAATGGAAAGTGAAATCACGAGTACGACAAGCGGTCTCTTACAACACAAGGAACGAGTAGTAAAGTCCGTTCGTTCGCGGTTTAATCATACGACCCTCCTTCTTGTTTACGCCCTCCGGTTCGAATCGAAGTTCTCGCTTTTGGTTGCCCCGCTCTTCGTGATTCATTTGCGAGCGGGCGGGCGAAAGCAACGCCGACGTCTTCTCAAATGACGCCAAATTCTCTCGACTAAACCCTTGCTGATTAGTTGGACACGAATCGGGATGGCCGATGGACAAAAGGCACGTTCTTCTTCCCGCCACCCGCTTCTTTCTTTCAGTTCGAATGTTGCGTGTTCTTTTTTGCTTTGTGTTGTTTCTTACTTTGCGTTTGTTTTCTAACTCGTTCGCTGATTTCAGCATCTCCTCAATGCCATGGTCGGTTTTGTTGGGAGAGATGCCATGCGATTCGTCGAAAGAGAACACCTGATCAGCGTCGTCCTGCTGATCGCCACCCTGCTGGCCGAGAACACGTCCGGAACGGTGGTCCTCTTCTTCATGTTCTGCTGCTATATTGCCTACGAGTACGGCGACTTCATCTACCGCTCCTACCTGACGTTGGGTCGAGATTTGAGGTCAGTGCTTTCCCTTCGCTCCCAGCACCTCGTTTCTGTTTGTAGTGGCCTGAAGTTGCTTCTCAACGTCAAATACGACCTTCACCGGCGGCTAAAGGCAAATCGCGGCGTGCACGAGTTGTTCCTCGAGCTCGTCCGCAAGCACCCCGACAAGCTGGCCGTCCAGGAGGTCGGAAGTGAGCGGCAAGTGAGCTTCCGCGAGCTGAACGAACTCGGCAATCGATTCGCCCACTACTTTCAAGTGAGTTCCTTTGTTCTGCTCCGAAAGCACCCATTCCGTTGTTCGTTCCAGCGCAATGGCTACAAAAAGGGCGACGTTGTGGCGTTGTTCATGGAGAACTCCATCGAATTCGTCGCCTGCTGGATCGGCCTCTCCAAACTGGGCGTGATCACCGCGTGGGTGAATTCGAGCCTCAAAACGGAGCAGTTGGCCCACTGCATCAACACGTCGGGCACGAACGCCGTGGTCTGCTCGCGCAACTTGGCACAAGGTTCGTTTCTTCTCTTCGATTGCACGAAACAATTGCCGCCCTTCAGTCCTCTACGATTCGCAACAAAGCGGCTCTTTGAACTCCGAAAAGCTGCGGTTTTACGTCTGCGATCTCGGCGACAAATCCGCCTTTCCGGCCGCCATCCGAGGCGGAAGCTTCACGAACCTGAGCTCGGCCCTCGACAAGGAGAGCACCGACGAGCCGACGGCAAACGCGGAGGTGAACTTCAAGGACGTCCTTTGTTTCATCTACACGAGTGGAACCACCGGAATGCCCAAGGCTGCCGTCATGAAGCACTTTTCGGTGCGTTCCACAAAGCTCCTTACTCGTGGCAAACAGCTGCATTGATTGCAGGTACTATTCAATGGCCGTCGGCTCTGCCATGTCGTTTGGGATTCGGTCATCGGACAAGCTGTACATCTCGATGCCCCTCTATCACACGAGTGCGGGCATCATCGGCATCGGACAGATGGTCCTGCGGGGCTCGAGTGCCGTCCTTCGCACCAAGTTCTCGGCCAGCAACTTCTGGCGGGATTGCGTCAAGTACGAGTGCACGGTGAGCAGCGAACGATTAAGGGAATGGAAGTAAAAAGGCGGTTTAGGCAAGCCAATACATCGGAGAGATCTGTCGCTATTTGCTCGCCCAAGTGCCCGTCCCCGAAGAGAGGCAGCACAAAATGCGGTTGATGTACGGCAACGGCCTGCGAATGGAGATTTGGGAGGAGTTCGTAAACCGCTTCAAGGTGCAAATCGGCGAGCTCTACGGCTCCACCGAAGGAACGTCGAATTTGGGTAAGTTGCGTCTCTTGTGTTCACCGCCTTCATTCACCCGTTTGCAGTGAACATCGACGGGAAGGTCGGGGCGTGCGGCTTCCTGCCCATCTCGCCGCTCACCTCTCGAATGCACCCCGTGCGGCTGGTCAAAGTGGACGAGAGCAGCGGCGACGTGATTCGTGGCCCCGACGGCTTGTGTGTGCCGTGCAGACCGGGAGAAACCGGCGCAATGGTCTCGACCATCCGCCGCAGCAATCCCCTGCTCATCTTCGAGGGCTACTTGAATGAGTCGGAGACCAACAAGAAGGTCCTGCACAACGTCTTCCGGCAAGGCGATAGCGTCTTTTTGTCCGGTAGGCCTTTTCTTCCCTCTTTACTCATAAAACTCAGTGCATGTGTTCAGGCGACATCCTGCACTGGGACCGACTGGGCTACGTGTACTTCCGCGACCGGACGGGCGACACGTTCCGCTGGAAGGGCGAGAACGTGAGCACCACGGAGGTCGAGAAGGCCTTCTACACGGACCCGAAGATTCGTCGATGGATCAGCGACGTGACGGTTTACGGAGTGAAAGTGCCGAGTACGCGCATTACGCCTGTTCTCGAATGAATGGAGTCGTTTAGACACCGAAGGACGAGCGGGAATGGCGGCCGTGTCGCGGACAAGCGAGGCGACCGTTTCTGACGAGGTTTGTTCTCTCGATTGATCGCGTTGCTGACCGGCCTGCTTTTCAGGAATTCCTCGGAACTCTCGCCAAATACCTGCGGCAAAACCTCATCGGTCCCGCAGTGCCGCTTTTCATTCGAATTTGCAGCGATGTGCAACGGACGGGTGAGTCAAGGGCAACAAAGAGAGCGAATTGATTCCATTCGCTCTTCAGGCACGTACAAGCTCGTCAAAACTCAATTCCAAAACCTGGGCCTCGAGCCGGGCGACGACAACGATGCCCTGTTCTTCTATTGCTCCAAATCTCAGACATACCTTCCTCTCAACGACGACGTTCGAAATGGTCTCCGAAATGGCACGTTAGGATTCTGAAAGCCCTTCTGTTTCATTCTTCCATTAATTGCTCGATTATTACGCTCATTTCAACGCTCATCACACACGACCTGTTGTTCTTTCTGCCTAGTTCTGTGCGCGTTCGAGAGACGTGCGCTCCGTTTCGTTTCGTCTTTCATTCGCCGCACACGACCACCCGGTTTAGATCTTCTTCTTCGTTTCTTTCTTCCTCTGCGATTATTGTGTTCTTGTTGTATTTAGTCGATGGCTCGTATTCGATTGTGGACTCTCGTAAGCGTGTAGGTTCCCCCCGTTCTTGTCGTTGCTTCCTGTAAATTTTGCTCAATTGTTTTCGGATTTCAAGAGTTTATTCGCAATTCATAAACAGTGCCATTTTCACAGCGGCGGGAATCGAAAGATCACAAGCTCGATGAAAGGAAGACGGAAGTGAACGATCTCACGTAGCAACGGGCTCATCACAAATCAATCAGTTTCGCGTGTACGTGACCTTTTCGATTGTAAAAGCGAGCGAGTGGACCCTCGATCGTCGTCGTGATTCTTGACCCCACCCACGAAAGACGGTTTTTATAGAACAATCTCGACGCAAGTGCTCAGCTTTTCAACACTTCTTCGCCCCGCTAACGCAATTGAGCTGTCGTTTTTGGCCATTAAAGGCTTTCGTTTGCAGGTGGCATTCCCTTGCAGTTTCTCTTTCCATCTCGTAATTTGGTTGAGTTCTTGTTCGCGTTGACTCTGTTCACTGGTTTCGGGCCGCTGTTTGCACTCCTTCCTTCCGCGTAACGTGCTCTCGAAATAGACTCCAAGGGAATTCTTCTTCCATTGCATCGGATTCACTGAAGTAGCTAAACAGTAGGGTGCCCACCTGTAAATCTCCTGGGAGCTCGTTACCTCATTCTTTCTACGAATCTGCCGCTTGTTATTCGGGGAAGCTAACAAACGGAGGGTTTCCTGATTGCTATCCGTTTGTTGCGGTTATTACTGAGTGCACGTAGAAAGAAAAACTTGCGCTTTTCGCCTTTTCGATTCACTTCTTTGCTATCGACATGCAGTTCTTCCGTTCGATGGGCTCGTTGTGCCGTCCGCGTGCAAAAGCGGGCGAAGAAGCCGCTCTGCAGAAGCCGGCCGCCAATCAGATCGCTCCAGAACTGAACAACAACGACGATCAGCCGCGCCCGTGGAGGAGATGACTGCCGACGAGAAGGTGGCCGTCGAGACGACCGAAATGCCGGCGGAAACCAACGGCGGCTCCACGGCGTCGACTGTCGAGATCGCGTAAGGAGTTCACGTTTCCGTTCGCATTCACTCGTTTCGTTTGTTCAGCGACTCGAATCAAGATTGCTGTGCGTCCAGTGGAATCCCGTACGCAACCCCAAAAGATGCGTGCAAGGGGCCACGCGAGAAGATCCTCTTTGTCACGTGCCCGAACGTGGCCGAACCGCGCGGCCCCGACGCTCTCGTTTCCGTCGATGTGGACCCCGACAGCGAGACCTACTGCCAAGTGAGTAGCGGAAAAGCAACAGATCACTAGCAAAGTTCTTCGTTCAGGTCTTAAGCAAGCTCGACTTTCCGCACATTGGCGACGAAGTGCACCACAGCGGTTGGAACGCGTGCGCGAGTTGTTTTGGGAAGGCGGGAGTCCGTCGAACGCACCTGATTCCTTCCCTGCCTGCACAGTTCCCGCATTTACATTGCGAACTGCAAGGATCCGCACAATCTGACACTCGAAACGGTGACGCCCATTGCTTGCTTCGTCTAATCCGAGTGTTGCAGACGGTCGAGCCGGAAGAACTAAAGGCGATGAACGTTTCGTTCCCGCACACTTCGCACTGCCTGGCCGACGGAACGATCATGATCTCGACGCTGGGCGATGCGAACGGCAACAACCGCGGGGAATTCATTCTGCTCGACGGGACCACGTTCGAGCTGAAGGGTCGTCGGGGGAGGGACGACTTCAATCCCGAGTTCCACTACGACTACTGGTAGCTGACGAAACGGCTTTGAAGTGCTCACACCTTGATTGGATTAGGTACCAGCCCCGACAGAATGTGATGATGTCGAGCGAGTGGGGAAATCCGAACTTCCTCAGCACCGGCTTCAATCCCGCACACGTCCAGGAAGGCAAGCATTCGAGTGTGCCGCCTTCCAATGACCTCTTTTCTTCAGGGCATTACGGAAACAAAATCCACGTGTTTGATTGGAACGAGAGGAAGCACCTTCAAACGATTGAGCTCGAAGGAGCGACCGGACTCGTGCCCTCGAGATTTGCGTTTCCTCCACGACCCCGACCAGAAGCACGCCTTCGTCGGAGCGGCGTTGGGATCGGCCATCTACCACCTCTACCAGCCTGAAGTTCGTTTCTTCCGCCCTTCCACAAATTCCCGCCGATTGTTGTAGGAGGGCGGCGAATACAAACAGCGACTGGCGGCCACCGTAACGTCGAAGTGGGTGAAGGATTGGGCCATGACGGACATGCCTGCATTGATCACGGACATCATAATCTCAATGAACGATCGTTACATGTACATTTCCGGCTGGCTGCACGGCGAAATCCGTCAGTACGACATCAGCGACCCGTTCGACTTCAAACTCACGGGACAAGTGCGTCTCGCTCAAGAAGCTCGTCATCTTTTAATTTCAGTTGATCATCGGCGGCCTTTTGCATCGAAACAGCGGGGTGACCGTGCTGGAGGATGATTTCGTGAGTGCACTCATTCCAACGGTCCACCTTTTTGTTCGCTTGCAGCCCGAGTACGACCAAACGGAAGTGAAAGGCCGGAAGATCGACGGCGGACCGCAAATGATGCAGCTCTCGCTGGACGGCAAGCGGCTCTACGTCACGAGTGGGGAGATCTCGTGTTACACTCAAAGTACCCAAGCGTTTCAGCTTCCCTGTACACGGTGTGGGATCAGCAGTTCTACCCGGCTTTGATGAAAAACGGCGCCGTGATGCTGCTCGTGGACGTGGACACCGAGAAGGGCGGCTTGAAGCTGAACGAGGACTTCTTGATTGACTTCGGCAAACTGCCCGGCGGTCCGTACGCGGGACACGAAATGCGCTACCCGTTCGTTTGCGTGCCGTCTTCTTTGATCGTAAGAGGTTTCAGGAACGGCGATTGCACGACGGACGTGTGGCTGTAAGGGCGATCAACAACTCTGCTCGTGTTCATCTTTTGATTTACTGCAAGGCCGTCTCGTTTGTTCTGATTAGCCAGAGAATAAAGGTTTCATCCGAAAGCAAATGAACAGCGAGCGAGTGGTTGCAAGAAGGACGGTGCATTTGCATGCGCGCAGCGACTCGAATTCGTGGCGATCGGGCAGAAAGATCGGCCGGTCAATTTCGCGTGCTGCTCGTCTCGACTAGTTGTCGCTCTTGCTCCCGACCAGGCCACGATGGCGCGACGAGTGGTACGTTCTTCCCTCTGCTTCTCCTTCCACTCGTCCTTCCCGTTTGCAGCACTTCCGCGAGCGGGTCTCAATCCGCGAAATTACCCCGCTGCCGTCGCCTCGACGCCGCTCGCGCTCGAAGACGCCCCAATCGAATGGCTGCCGCGTGAAGAAGGCCGCCTGCCCGCTCCTCCGCCCACTGCTCCGTCGGCCGCTCGGCAAAAGGCCGCCCGGGCGCGCCTCCGCGACGCTCGCGGCCGCTTCCTGCCGGCCGAGAAGCGAACGGCCGCTCCGCCTCCCACCAGCCGCCCCCGCCCGAGCAAACCGATGGCCCGCTCCCGCAGCCGCTCGTCGACCACGAGCATCCCGAGTGAGTCCCCCCAGTGCCCTTCTCCCTCCACTCACCTCTTCCGCCTTCAGGCCCGTCCGTCGACTCCACCGGCCGGCTGTTCTACACGGCGGAACTGAAGATCGAGGGCCGCTTCCACGTGCTCCACCAAGAGCTCCTGCTCCTCCGCGAAATCCCATAGAAATCCACTCACTTGGAATAAACATTCATCAACTCGTCGTCTTCACTTGTCTTCTATCGTGAACTGAAGCGACAGGTCGGACGGGGGCATGGGTCGAGCAGAGGGACAGCCGAGAGCAGGTGGCCCGGGCGAAGGACGGAAGACCTTTTTGTGCCAAATTCCCACTTGCTGCGAATCCTCGTCCACTGTCCACTCGCATGAACACCGCCCACCTACTCGTGAGGGACGAGCAAACACGAGTGGACAATAAGAGGGCATTCGATGTTGACTCCCACCACGCGATCTCGCCGATAAACCCTTTGGCATCGCCCGCCCACGCCCAACCGAACGTCCCCCGAACGAACACAACGGAAAGGCGCCCTGATCACCAAAAATCGATAGCCGCAGACTGCCCACCCGCCCGATTCGGCTGTCGGTCGGCCCTCGATTCCGTTCTATTTTTTTCGACCCGTTCTCTTGTTCCGACCAGAAGATGGAAGAAATGGTTGTGGAGCGATGGCTGCGGGTGGAGCCGAACGAGCGGCCGCTTGCCCTCCGGCCGCTGCACGTCCTCGCGCCGGACTGGGGCGTCGACTGCCGCCATTTCGTGGACGAGCGGCTGTTCTTCCTGCCCGGCGAGCACGAACTGCTGGACGACGCCCTGCTGCAGATGGACGACGTGCGGCGGCGGGCGTTCGCCTCCCGGCCGCGCGGGCAGCCCGTGTCGGTCATCCTGCTGATGCGCCAGTGAGTGGACTGCTCTTTGGATTACCCTCAATATTCGCTCTTTGCAGGTACTTCGACGCCTTCTCGTCCCTCAGCACCCGCCTGCCCATGGACGAGGCGACCTGCCGCCTCGACTTCGCGTGGGACTTCTCCGCCCTGGCCCGTCAGATCGACTTCCGAATCGGTACGAACAGCCCTTTCCTTTTTTCATCCGTCTTCTGTTCAGTTCGACACGATGCGGAGTTCGAGAAGGCGTGTGTCTTGTACACGATTGCCGCCCACCAGTCGCTGCAGGCGGCGAAGATCCGCTTCGTGGACGTCCACTCGCTGTGGCGCCGCGCCTTGCTGCTCCAGGACGCCGCCGAGCTGCTGCAGTCCGCGAAGGGCGTGATGGAGGCGGCGGGACACGTGGAGTGGCCGCCCTGCTTCAACGCGCCCGTCCTCAACGCGCTCAGCTGGACGATGACCGCCGAGGCGTTCGGCTGCCTCTTCGAGCGGCGCTGGAAGTCGGGTGAGTGCGGGCGGGTGGGTGGCTTCCAATCCCCGTCGTTCAGACGACTCGACGTTGGAGGACCGGCTGGCCGCCGCGAGCGAGACGTACGTCGCTTACCGCATGGCCGGAGTGAAGCTGCAAACGGCCGAGGCGAACGGGGAGATCGAGCAGGCGAGTTCCCTGTCCTGCCACTTCAATCGACCGCTTTCTTCAGGAGATGCTTGAGCAGGTGGAGGCCAAACAACGCTACTTCCTCGCCCGCCACTTCCTCGAGGTGATCGAGACGACCGCCGCCTCGGACGCCAACTTCCAGTCGATCCTCCAGTTCAGCCAGCGCGTCGTCTCGCTGGCGAAGAAGGCGGACGAGTTGATGCCCGCCGCCTTCACCGACTTCTACCGCCATGTGCAGCGCCAGTTCGCGCACCTCATTTCGACCTTCAAGAAGCAGGTGGGCACTTCACGAGCACTCCCGCCTTTACTTCCCCCGCATTGCAGTTCACGCCGCTGCCGGAGGGCGCGCGGCGAGAGGCGATCGCCGCGGAGCCCGCGCCGGCGCTGCTGGACGTCCGCCCGGCCGTCTTCCCGCTCGACGAGGACGCCGGCGATCCGTTCGAGTTCGTGGGCGACTGGCGGAAGCGCGAGGAGATCCGTCCCGTCTGTGCGGCCGTCGAGGCGGAGCTCCGGCTGCTGGTCGGCCGGCTGGAGAAGGCCGCCTACGATCTCTACAAGTCCGTCCTCCCCGCTTTCCTTTCGGCAACGAGTGATTGCAGCGACTCGGTCATCTACGCGCTGTTCGTCGAGGACCTCCGCGAGAAGACGCCCCTGCCCGCCTTGATCGAGCAGAAGCGGGAGCTGCTGGTGCAGAGCGGCGGCTCCGCGGCCTTCGCGGACCGGGCGAAGATGCTCGAAGAGGCCAACACAAAGATGAAGCAGGTCGTCGACTACGTGAGTTCCCCTTCACGACCTTTCCACTTCTCCTGAACGTTCCAGTTCGTGTACAATGTGGAGGAAGCGGCGGCGGCCGGCGGACCTCCCGCCCCTCAGAGCGTCCAAAAGAAGCTCCGAAAGATGCAAAGGAACTTGGCGAAAAGCTGCAAGTGGATCGACGATCTTCGATCGCGCGCCCAAGCAACGATGCGCGGACTGGAGGTGCTCGGGCGGAGCAAGGAGGTTCCTTTCGCTCCGTCCACTCGTTTCATCCGCCCGCTTCCAGGAGCTCGCCGCTGTCATTCCGGAGTGGCGGGAGGACGTGCAGTCGGCCCTGTCGGAAGGCGACGTCCACGAGCTGCGCGATCAGGTGACGGCCGTCTATCGGGTCGTCGACAAAGCGGACGAGCTGATCTACGAATCGAACAAGGTGCGTTTGATCGGGGAGGCGGTCTCCGCATTCTGCTGCTCGCTTTTGCAGGTCTTCTGGACGGACGAGCCGGTGGAATTCGCGACCTTCGACGAGTGGAAGGCGGCCGTCGAGCGGCAACACGCGGCGGCAGCGGACCTCACGACGGCCGCCGAGGAGCAGCTGGCGGCTGCCGCCAAAGTCCGCCCGCTGTTCGCCGCGACGGTCGAGCGACTGGCGGCCGAGGGCTTCCGGCCGGAGCTCTCCGACCGACACGCGCATCTCGCCGGCCTCGCCCACGCTTTCATCGGCGCCTCCCACCTGCAGCGGGCGATGGACGAGGGATTTCGGGTGAGTCACACCTTCCCGCCGTCCACCCACTCCTTCCTTCAGGTCCTCGCGCACATCATCGCTTCTTTCCGCTCGATCAACCCGGCCGCGCTCGTCGAAGCCGAGGAGGTCGTGGAGGTCGCGGAGGTCGTCCGCTCGCGCGGGTAGCCAAGTGATCAGCCGGCCGTCTCACTCTCGATGCTCCAATTGAAGCCAAGATTCTTTGTTGCTTTCTGTTGATCGCGTTTGTGTCGCCAGTTGTTTGTTTGATGCGATAAATTGTTGATGTTCCTGCCCGATCACAACAGACGGCTACTTGGAGCGGTTTGGGCGTCTCGTCGAGGTGCGGGAGGGGCGGCTTGTGCGTGCAGTCGGGGTGTGAGTGCCCCCACTACTCGCTTTGATGTCAGGAAGCAAGTGATGAGCGGAGCGACTCCATGCTAGCGTGCACAAAACGACAAAGAAACAAAAGGTCGACGCTCTTGCCGCCCTCCGATAGTCGAGAAAAGAACTCGGCCTACGTGCCGACCGCCGCATCGTTGAGTTTCGGTGGGAAGTGAAGGTCGGCAGAAGTGGGTGTTAGAAAGCTGTGGATTTGATCGGATCGAGCGGTGGAGGACGCCCGCCCTCGTCGGCGCCCACCGAGTTCGTTTTGTTCTCGAAATTTGCACGCTCCTCCCACTTCGGTTTGGTGCTCGCCCGCCCACTCCACTTTTGCCGTTTGCGAACCGACCAGTCGGCTGTCAGCTCCCTGCTCTCGACGAACCGAAGCGATGAGTGAAAAGGACGTCCCGACGCCCGTCGAGATCGCCGCCGAAGCGAAGCCGCCGGAGAAGAAGGTGAGCGGCCGCCCGCCCGTCCCCCTCTGACCTCCGCTCGCTGCAGGACGAGAAGCCGGCGAAGAAGCCGAAGGTGCGGAAGCAGCCCGTCCCGCCTCGCCTCTTCTTCGACAACTCGCACTTCGACCCCGACCTTCTGGACCGCATGGAGGAGGACCGGCTGGACGGGCACGCCTCCTGCTACACGCCCCGCACGCGCCTCCAGCTGGACGGGCCGAGCTTCTGGGACGACGCGGAGGAAGTGGTGGGCGGCAGTCCGTTCGCCCGACACACGCCCGTTTCTTGCAGGACCCGCTGCTCCTCGAGCCGCCCAAGGGCGCCAAGTTCCTGCCGTCGATCGTGCGCGAGCACAAGATCACCGGCACGTCGCCCGTCACGCCGCAGCAGCTCGTGGAGCGGCGCTTGAACGCGGAGAAGCGGCGGCGGCGCGGCGAACTCGAGGAGCCCACTTTCGTCGTGGACTACCCGGAGGTGGGTCGTTCCCGGCCGCCCGCCCACTCGCCGCTTCTTGCAGGGCGTCCGCCGCTTCCGCCCGCTCACCCCCGAGCTCGCCCGCCAGCTGGGCCACCCGTGCGGCGCGGGCCCCGAGCTGGCGCAGAACGGCGTGGGCGTGCGCGTCGGCGTGCGCAACCTCGGGGCGGCGGCGGCGGACGCGTTCTCCGCGCTGGCCGGCGAGGATCCCGCCCTCGAGGTGGCCTCGCTGCCCGACGAGGATCCCGTGTACATCGACCCGGACGAGAGCGCGGAGGAGTCGGCCGACTCGCACGAGAAGACGCCCGAGTGGAAGGGCGAGAAGAGTGAGTCCTCCGCTCGATCGCCTCCACTCAAAGGCCGTCTTTGCAGAACTCTCGCAGCGGAAGGACGAGGCGGAGGCGCTGTCGTTCGAGGAGCCCGACAGCCCGCCGGTCGACCGGAAGGTGCGCGCCGCGTGGTCGACCGTCCGCCTCGTTCCGATCGCCGTGCCGCCCCCGCCGCCGCTCAACGCCGCCGTCCTGCCCACGGCAGTCGCCCATCCGGTGGACTCGTACGCGATGGTGCTCGTCACGGAGCCGCAGGGGCAGGAGCCGCAGCGCCCGCAGCCCCAGTGGCAGTACTCGCGCCCCATGCAGAACCCGAACACGATCAGCGTGGGCGAGGGGCACTTCGGCGCGGAGGTGGGCGCGTTCGGCCACAGCCGCCTGCCGCCGTCCGTGTGGAAGAACCGCCGCTTCGGGCACTTGGCGCAGCTCCGCTCCAGCTGCCGCAACGCGTCCACGGACTCCGAGTGGCGGCGCCACGAGCAGCCGGCCGCCGACTCGGACGCGGCGACCTTCGGCCCGCAGCGCTCGTTCGGCCGCCCGTCGAGCTGGCGCGAGAGCGAAATCGCCGCCCAGCCGACCCTCCCGCCCGCCCACTTCGGCAGCGACCGCCCGCGCTCCCACATGCGCAGCTTCAACCACGAGGTCGATCCGGAGGTTCGTCCCGTCCTCCCTTCCTCTTCTCATCTGTTCCGGTCGCTTCAGCTGACGGATCGCCTCGCCCAGTGGCGCCACGGGACGGAGAGCCGGGCCGCTCCGCCGCCGCCGGTCCTCCCGAAGATCGAGGAGAAGAAGGAGCCGGAGGAGCCGAAGGACCCCGAGGGGGTGAGCAGTCCCTCGTCTGAACCCTACTCATCCCTCTGCAGGAGTGGCAGCTGAAGACGCGCAAGCAGCCGATGCTCAAGCAGCGCACCATCGACATGGGGACTGCGGACGCGGGCGGCTTCACGGCCATGAACGCGCAGCTGGAGTTCGACCCGTTCGGCGAGCTGCCCGGTCCATCCCCCTCGTCCTCTCGTTCACACCCTTGTTGACCTGCAGGAGACGAGGAGCGCCGGAAGAAGAAGGCGGGCTGCCGGCGGGGCGGCGTCGAGAAGCCGCCCGAACCGCCGCGCACCGAGACGTTCACGTGCATGCAGCTGGACAACCCGTTCGACGCCGACGACCTCCCGCCGGCCTTCAGCACGAGCATCAAGGACAAGCGCAAGAAGCCGCGCGTCACGTTCGCCCTGCCGCCGGCGGATTCGGTGAGTGGAGGAGAGCGCCGCTCATCCCGAGTCTGCGCGTTGCAGCCGCCGAGGTTCGGTCGGTCCTCGTCGCTCTCCGACCGCCTGCCGCCGCCCGTCCAGCAGCCGCCGGCCGGCAAGTACGTGCCGCCGCAAATCCGCGCGCGGGCCGGCCGCAGTCCGCCGGGCGAGTCCAACGACGTGCGCGTCTCGGGCGTCCAGAGCGGCCCGTCGGGCACGGGCGCCGCGCGTCGCTTCCGCATGCAGCACCCGTTCACGAGCATCCGCCAGCTGGGCGACTGCGTGGGCGATCGGCGCCGCTCGCTCTCGGCGCCCGCCCGCTTCGTGCCCTACGAGGTGGCCGACGGGTACGAGGAGTTCGTGCAGACGTTCGGCGGCCCCTTCCGCAGCGAGTGGCCCGCGAAGACCGTCGAGCCGGACACCTCCAGTTCGACGCTCAGCGACAAGCACGCGGTGAAGGCGAGTGCTCGTTCCCCGCCTCTCAACGGACGCTTCAGGACCGCGGCCCGGACACCTACTTCTCGCACATCGACCGGCCGCTGAACGTGCCCCGGCTGCGCGACTTCTTCGACTTCGCCCTCGTCCCGCCCATCTCCCACTACTTCCGCCATCCGGCCGACGAGCTCGGCAGCAGCATCCTGTGGGCGGGCGAGGACGCGAATTTCGTGTGGACGCGCGAGGACGTGAGTTCTTCCCCGCGCGCCGCCCACTCGCTCTGCTTTCAGCTGGGGGCGGCGATCGGCGGGCTGGCCGACCGCCTCGAGCTGCCGGCCCGCCTGAGCGACGAGCAGCTCACGCACTTGGCGCGGCTGGTCACGCTGGAGCGGGCGATGAAGAGTGAGTTCTTCCCGCTTGACGGGCGACCTCCTTCCGCCCACTTGCAGTGCTCAAGACGGCCGCCCACTCGATGAACCAGCAGCCGGCCATCACGCCGCACGTGAAGTCGTACACGAAGGACTTCGCGCTCGCCGTCCGCCAGTTCTACCGCCTGTTCAACGCGCAGCCGGAGAAGATTGTGAGTCCTTCCTGCCCACCTCTGCTCACTCCCTCCCTCTGCTTCCAGTGGTCCAAACTGCCGACCGCCTGGGAGCGCAAGACGGACACCGCGTTCGTCGACTTCCTCAACGACGGCCTCGACGCGCTGGACTTCGTGGAGCGCGCGGACAACCGCAGCTGCTGCGTGGAGCGCAACGAGCCGGCCGACCCGCCGCACGTGCCCTGCACCGTGCTGGCGCCGTACAACCTCTTCCACTACAACCCGGGCTTCGGCATCTACTCGCGCAAGGTGTTCGTGGGCGGCGTGCCGGCGGACTTGGACGAGCAGGAGTTCCTGGCGATCTTCCGCCGCTTCGGCAAGCTGACCGCCGACTGGCCCACTCGCCTCGACCTCGCGCCCCGTCCGCACGCGGCGCCCGCCTCGGCCAACAAGTGCCGCTTCGGCTACGTGTTCCTGATCTACGCGGACGAGCGCTCCGTCCACCTGCTGCTGGAGGCGTGCAGCGTGGTGCAGGGCGAGTACTTCATGCGGATGCCCGTGCAGGACGGCTTGAAGCGCGTGGTGCAGGTGAGCGGAGTGTCCTCTCTCTTCCACCTCCTCCTTCTGCCTGCAGGTCCGTCCGTGGCGCCTGGCCGAGGCCGACTTCCTCGTGGACCCGTTCATGCGCGTGAACCTGCGCTTCGCCGTCTTCATCGGCGGCGTGCCGCGCCCCATCCGCGCCGCCGAGCTGGCCCACGCGATCAACGTCCTGTACGGGAACGTGGTGATGGCGGGCATCGACACGGACGTGCCGCTCAAGTACCCGAAGGGCGCCGGCCGGGTCGTCTTCTCCGACTTCCACTCGTACATGCGCGCCATCAGCGACCGCTTCGTTCGCGTGCGCCACGGGGACCTCGACCGCATCGTGAGTCTCCTGCTCCACTCACCCCCCCTCCTCGCTTCTTCTGCAGGTCGAGGTGAAGCCCTACGTGCTGGACGATCAGCGCTGCGACGAGTGCCACGGCGAGCTGAGCGACCAGCGCGTGGCGCCCTTCTTCTGCCCGTCGCCCGAGTGTCTCCAGTACTTCTGCGAGAAGTGCTGGGGCGTCCTGCACGCGTGCGGCCGCCGCGCCAAGCACCGCCCGCTCGTCAAGGAGGCCTGAAGCCTCGCCTCTCTTTGCTTTCTGTGTTCCGTGTGATCGTTAGAATAAAGTCGTTCAATCGAGCGGATAGGAAAGGGAGTGGTGGGCGGAGTCGAAGCTCTGGGGCGGCGAGTGGGCGTCCTTCAAATGGGCGGTCGGAACAAAGAGGCAGAGGATTTGAGCGTTCCCTTCCGGATGGACAGGCGAGAGACCGATACGATCGGAGCAAAAGGAAGACTTCTGATCCCTCCGAAGAAGTGAGTGGAGTCTCTCGCGCATCTCCCGGCTCCCTTCCGCTTTCGGGACTCCGCGGAACACTGCGATCAATCCCCCACCTCTTTTTGTCCGTCGTACTCGCCGCGAAGTGTTCACCAACTGGATCGGGAATAATCTTCTCGTGGTTGTTCGAGTGCAAGCGAGGAGAAAGGACATCCGATCAGAACATTCTTTTAATCAGCCGAGAACACAAACAAGCAACTCCACTTGATCAACTCCCTCACTTCTTCGGCTGCTTGGTCGGGCGCGGGCGGAGGAAGTGGGGCGACCGGACCAACGGCGGCCGCTTCGTCCCACGGCGGACGGGCGGCTCCGGCGGCTCCTTGGCGGCCGCCTTCGCGTTCTCGTCCTCCTTCGGCTTCTCGGCCGCCTTCTCGCCTGAAATCACCCGAAGATCAACGCGAATCCGCGCCCGCGCTCACCGCCGGTCGACGTTGAGGGCTCCTCGCCGGTCGCGGCCGCCTCATCTCCTTTGGGACCCGTCGGCTGGTCGGCGGCCGGTTTCGACGTTGCTTGGGACGCCGTGTGCGCGCCTGAAGGAGCAGGTAGTCGGTGGGACGAAAGGAAGAACTCACTGATCTCCTCCGAAACGGCGGCCGAGAAGTCCAGCCGGCGCGGGATTTTGCGGACGACCGTCTCGCTCAACCACAGCCGTGCGGGGCTCTCTGGGGCTGAGGATCGAACGGACTGTCCGGAAGCGCGAACTCACCGTCATCGTACCTGGGGGCGTACAACTCCTCGCCGCTCTCTTTCGACTCGTCGCGAGCAGCCGGGCGGGCCATCGCTTTGCAGAAATGAGGAGTGAGGGAGAGCGCCTGCTTTCGGCCAGCAGCGACTGCAGAGAGCGGATTTGCACCAGAGGGCGACAACGAGAGCACTCCCTCATTTCCCGCACTCCGTTCCGCTCGACTCGAAAGTGACCGACGGGGACGAGGAGGCACGCCGTCCCCCGTCCTCCGCGTGGGCCAGTGGCGGGACTTCCGCGAGGGCGCCGAGTTCCCCGACAGCACGCGAGTCCGCCGCCCGCCGCTTGCAGGCACTTCTGCCGCGCCCTCGGCCGCCCGCTCCGGACGCCCGCCGGGCCGCGCGTGGGCGGAGCGGGGCCGAATCCGGGCGGCCTTTGTCGAGTAGGCGCCCTCCCGCCCGCCCACTCACCGCTCGCTGCTGCTCCTCGTGCAGTTGCCCGCCTCGACCACCGGCTTCACGTACGACTGGCGCCCGTTCGGGGCGGTCGCCCGGCCCGTTCGGTGAGTGCGGACGCCGAACACACGACCCAGCCGGCCGGCCGTCTTCAGGCAGCGCGAGTCTCAAAGACGAGTCCGCCCACGCGTGGGTCGACGGCCGCCTCCTCCGCTTCGTCGGGCCCGAGATCCACGACTTCTGGGTTCGTTCTTCCCTCTCGCTCCTCCTTGCAGGTCCTCTGCCGCAAGGGGACCACGAGACGTTCGCGGTGTGAGGGCGGCGGCAGGAGATCCGCGGAATAAATAGACGTTTCTCCTCTGTTCTTTTCTTTCTCGTCCGGCGGACGAGTCTTCGGTTACCGAAAAACTCGCACTGGCCGTTGCTGTTCGGCCACGCGGGAGGGCGCGCGAGTTCCTCGCCCGCTTGCCGGTGCTCTGCAACGAGGCGGCCATGTCGATGGAGTGCGGCTTTTCCCTCTGCCTCGGGCGTCAAATCGTGGCGGTACGACCTCCCGGCCGACGAGACGGCTGAACGGGGGTGGTCGGTCTTCAAGACGGCCGTGTGAGTGCGCTCCGCCGGGTCCCCCACTTGTTCTTTTCGCCGCTTGCAGGGCGGAGGGCGAAGAGGTGCCGAACAACAAAGGGACAGCGAAATCTTCCGTCTGGTTTATTGTCGGCAATCGGAGTCAGAAAATTCCACCACAGGGCTCTTTCCTCCACTCATCGCCGTCCGGCTCTTGAGGATGTTCTCCGTCTTCTCGTGCCCCTGGTCGGAGTCGTCGAACGCAGTGCATCCTGGAAGCAAGGAGGGAGTTCAAGTTAAAAGTGGAGGCTCACGTTGCGTCGGCCCATCCATTGGTGCTTCCTGGCCGCCTTGCGAGCGGGCAGCGAGGCCGCCGGTCGGAGTGAACGCGATGTCGGGAGCATCGTCCCCTCGCTGCAAGTCGAGAGATCAGTCGGTCGACGGCCAGCAGAGAGAACTCGCCTTACGACCCGAAGAGACGGACGCTGCGGGTTGGCGACGACTCGGCCGATCGACCAACGCAGAGGCGTCTTGATTGGGGGCGGCCGTAAGGTTTGCAGCTCTTCGTCCTCCTTCTTCACAAGATCCAGCGGACAGAAGGCGGGCGACTGCCTTCCAGCTTGCAGCAGGAGCAGGCGGCAGACCGCAAGACCAAAAGAGTCTGGAGAACAGCGATGAGCAGCGGCCGGTCGGGACTCCTCTCGACTTACGAGCAGCGGGCTGAAAACTCCGGAAAATGAGTGTCATGGCCTTCTCCACCGAACTCACCGCCAGCAATCGCCCGTCCAGTCGGCAGTCCTCGTTTTGGGCTTCGTTCGCTGCCCCACGATCGATCGGCAGAAGGGCGTCGACGAAGCAGTGGCTAATCCTTTGCTTCCCCCGAAGTGTTCTTGACGTTCTCCTTTTTCGTTTGTCGCACCAGGCGACGCCGAGCACCTGCGGGAACACAAGGAAGGATGAGTCGAGAGAAGGAAGCGAGGAACTCACCGGCAGCCGTCGCCTCCCGCTTCTTCATCGAGAAGACAGTCCTCTCTGTCGGCCGCCCGTCTTCTGCAATGAGCGGAAGTGAGGTGGGTCGCTCGCCGAGAACTCACCATGCGGACGGGAAGGGAGAATTCGGAGAGGCGGCGGAAGGCGCGGGAGAGCGGAAGCAGCTTGGACCGCTCTCACCTGCAGAACGGACGGCTTCGCGTATCGCGGACACACCGAGCGGACGCCTCGCAGCTGAAAGCACAGAGCGATCATTCGGCTGGAAAAAAGAGGGGGAAGCTGACCGTTGGGCGTCGAGTTGCTCGAAGCGGGCAACGCGGCGGCTTGTGCGTCCCCTCGCTCGTCGTTCGCAGCCCGCCTTCTCCGTTTGGGCGAGAACTGAAACAGGTGGAGGCCGTGGATGACCCCGCAACTTCCGAATCTCCAGTTTGATCGGCCGCGGAGCTCCTTCGGAAGTGAGCGGATCTCCTCGACGATGACCTCCAGCCGCCCCAACTCCCGCCCTTCATCCCCCGAACTCACGTCCCTGGCGACGAGAAGAATCCGAAGGGACGAACGGTGCGAGTGGACGGCGAGCTCCCAGTCCGGCAGCCGACCGACCGCCCGAAGAGCCGCGAGGAACACGAGTGCGGAATGAGCCGACCCCAAGGGCTTTCTGCTGGCGGAATGCGCATTCTCTCGGCGAACAGGCGGTTCTTAAGCAACGATCGTTTAAGACGGATGGCGCAACTTCTCGCCTACACCGAAGCACTCGTTTTGGTCCCCTTTTATCGCATCGGTGGCCTTTGCTGACCGCTTCTAGACGGCAGAAAGGAGGGCGGTCGCGATCATCCGGTTGTTGTAGGCCTGCTTTCTCGTCCCGCAAGGCGATCTCAACTTCGATCACACCTGTTCGCCCACCTGCCGAAGGGCTCTTCGAATGGGCGGAAGGCGGTGCTCGAAGCACCCGTTGGCTCTCCTCGTTGATCAAGACGCCCCGTCCTCTCCAGCGACTCGTCCACCAATTTGCGCCGGCCATCCGCTTACCGCCGAACTCCTCTGCGGATCCACAGGCCGGCCGCCCGGACGGCCGCCGTCGAAGAGGGCGAGCGAACGGAGGGAAATCGGGGCCTCCCGCCTGGCTGGAAGGAGGCGGGCGGTCCGAGCGTTTTTTCGGGGCTGTTCGCCGCTTTCGGTGATTTCGGCTGCCGCGTGCGTTGCGGCCGATCGCCCTCCTTCCGCGCTGATTTCCTTTCCGCTTTCCGCATCTCCTTTCCGCATTGCCGCCGCCTTCCTCATCGCTTTCGACCGATTTCTGATTGCCGCGCGCGGTTGTGTTCGACGAAGAACGAGTTGGAATGCGGCTGCAAAACGAAACCGCTTCTCGTCGTTCTGATGTTCTCGTGAATCTAACGGGGGCGTCAACTGCGTGGGAGTCGAAAGGTTTTCGTTTCCACGGACGCCTCTGGGTGGACGTTCTACTTCGTTAGTGGAGTGATGGCCCGTTGGCGATCGGATCCACACGCCCCTTCGTTGGGGGCAAGGGGTAGGAAGCCGGTTTCGGCGTCCTCTTCCTCCCCGTCTGTCCTTCCGGCACTGTCGGCGGGCGGCTCGCAATCGACGAGTCGTGTCGTCTTCCTTTCCATCATCGGGAGTTTGCAGAGCTCACTGGAATCGATCAACTCGAGCACCCCGAGGACCGACTGTTCTCGTTGTTGCTCGTCCATCGCCTTCTGCCTCCTCGGTTCTCAACGCTCCGAAGTCTCCACTTTCTTCATTTCGCTGTTTTTTTCTCGCCGATCGTTCTCTTACTCTCGTTCGTGCGGGTCCGCTGCAGTCAATTCTCGACCGTCCTCATCCCCTTTGCTTTCAGGGACACCGCCCTGGATTGAACCCTCAGGTTGGTTTGCTTTTTTTGACGAACTGAACGGGCGGGTTGAAAAGGGAGTGTGGAGGGAGCCAAGAGGGACGTCGGGCAGAAATAACTGCGTCCACACATCAACGCGCCGTTTCGCCCGATCAGAAGGGAGCGAGGACGAGAGTCCCCTGCTCGTGCCGAAGGACGGAAGAGTTCTCGATCCGCTGCGTGTCCACCCGCTTCTTGAAAGCGGGTGGAGGGTCGAATGCGAGCGGATGTTCCCTCCATTCCCCACGAAGCGCCGTTGATCGAAAGGGGGCACTCGCCGTCGTGGTTTTCTGGTCGCGGAATAAAGCGGCTGGGCGCACGCTCCTCTTCGCAGTGAAGGAAGCGGCGCGCCGAATGTTCCCGTCCGGAGCGGAGCTTCGGGACGGCGGCTCGCCGGCTGTGGTTCTCGTCTCAATAAACACTCGCCTCACGATTGTCCGTCGGTAAAACTGACGTACTAACTAATGACAAGACGACTACCCTGTTGGAAGAAGGCCCAATCTCCGGCAACACTGTCGAATGGGGATTCACTCGACGTCCGCAAAGACGAGAGGTTCGGGCGAGAGATCACTTGAGGGAACTTCCTCTGGTCGTCGATCGGCCGATGATCAACAGAAGAGTTGGATTTATTGTAGGAGAGACGGCGTACAACGATGGAGGCGCAGTACCGAAAAAGGGGAGCACAGTCACTCCCCTTTGCCTAGAAGCAAAGGGGATGAGAGGGGAGGAGGAACACGGGTACACGAGGGACTTCGAGGGGGGACCAAGGAGGAGAGAGCGGAGAAAGGGGGCCGACCGTCCGCTCCGCTCGCAGGGGCTCGAATGGCGAAGGCGCTCGTCCGTCCGCTCGCTTGTGGTGGGTCGATTGTTGCCCTCGCCCGTCGGTCATCACTTCCCGTGTTCTGGCATTTCGTTTTCCCGACTCGCTCGTTCGAGTCGACAACACCTCTCCTCCAACAAGCAAGCAGAGGCCCGTTCGAAAGCGAGGGACGCCAGCCGGGCCCTTTCCCGCTCACAAGCGACAAGCCGGCCAGCCGCCTCGGCAAGAGGTTGTTGCTGCGTTCGCGTCGAACAAGCGCGACAATTCGCCTTTTTTCCTACTGGTTTCCTTTCCAAACACGTTGCTTTTGATGGGAATTTGCGGTCATTCGCTCCGATTTGCATTGGGAGTTCGAGGGAACAAAATAAAAGTGGAATTTGGGATGGTTTTGGCAGCTGACCGCGTTCCATTGGCCGAAAATTCGAGCAACAAGGTGTGTTGTTCAACAATTTGATCGTTTTGGATGCACACAAGTGCCGCTGTATTCAGAACCCGTGCTTTTGAGTTGTGGCTAAAAAGCGGCGAATAGGGGATGGATCAGACGAGGATTTCAGGTTCCGTTTCCTCGTCAACAACCAGCCGCTCATTCGCGTTTGCTGTCGACCGTCGTATGCGGGCGGGCTGCTCATTTCTTTCGATTTCTCCCGTGAACACTCGCAATTTCTCCCTGCTTTCAGGATGACCACCCGCCAGAACCACGCCGACGCGCACGCCCAGCGGCAGCTCTTCTTTGTCCAACGCATCTACGAGAAGCGGGAGGTTCTCTTCGGGCGCCGCGACCGCCGCAGCCTCGCCGTTCAGCAGGGCCCGAGCAAGGAGGAGGAGTGGGAGCAGGTGGGTTCGCATTTCTTCGATAATTCATTCGTTCTCTCTCCGTTCAGCTCCGGAAGGAGTGTGTGGCCAACGGGATGTCCGAGCTGGCCGACAAGTCCTACAAGCACCTCCGCGACGTCACCTGGCAGTACTTCCTCCGCAGAGTCGTCGCGAAATGGAAGAGGATCAAAAACAAGCCGAAGGGCGAGGAGGAGCTCACCGACTGCGAGAAGCTCGCGCTGACCATCGTCATCGACCTCGCCGTCGCGCCCAACTATCAGCAGGCGCCCGACTACAACCACGAGGAGGAGCCCGCCCAGGTGCAGACCGCCCACGTGCCTCAGGTCGTCGTCCAACCGACCGCCGTCAACCGCCACGTGCCCAACGGGACGATCGGCAGCTCGAACGTCGACACGGCGACCGCGGAGCGTGAGGAAGCGGTGTTGAAGGTGAGTTGAACCCCTCCCCCGTCTCTGATTATTTCGATCGATTGCAGAGCCTGAGACGCAAGCGTCAAATCGCGGACATCCGCAACGTCGACGCCCAAACCGAGCGCCTCCTCGCCGACGCCGAGAAGCTGCGCGCCGAGGCGAAGTTGGCGCGCATGCAGGCGGCGGCGATCGAGACGCGACTGCAACTCAACGGAACGCCCGCCGCCCGTCTCCGCGAGTCCAGCGGCGAGAACGACGTGGTCGAGTGAACGGCCGACAGTCGAAAGCATCCCCCCGAAAGTCCCAAGCAATTCCCTTCATTCGTTACGTCCATTTGAGTCGTAATCACTTCTCCTCCGTCCGCTTATGTTTCTGTTCGTTGCGGTTGAATTAACCTACGTACGATTAGTGTTCTTGATTCAACAACTCGCTTTTACGAGCGATTAAGGAGACGTCTCTGCCAATTCTTCTCGCTTGCCTAGCGTGCGGTCTGTAACGCCAAGAGTGGTCGATGATTCGAGGGGTCGTTGAAAGAGTCGAGCTTCGAACTCACTTGTCTACAAGTTAGAAAACAAAGAGGGACAGAAAAGGAAGAAACAAAGGGCCGGAGAGACGGAAACCCATCGACTTGCAAACGATGTCCAGAGGGCGGATATAGAGAAAGAAAGTGGGCGGAGAACGGCCGTATTCGGTACGAGGAAGTCGTATGAGGCTAAATTAAGAGACACTGAACATGTACTTGCCTGAGAGTCATTCTAGAAGCCTTTCCCTAACAAGGGATGCACTCCAGGTGTCCCTGGCCTTTTGAGTCGAGACCGACAAGACGAGCTCGGTTTCGTCCCATTTCGTCGGTGTGAATCGAAGACCTCCCCTTGTTAGCGCTCCGACTATTACTTGGTAAATGTTCGTTTTTATGCATTAAAGTACTAGCTTCTCGCCCATAATAAATCCAGCGGAGTTGAAACGAGACTCGCGGAGAACAAATGAATGTGCGCTCGAGAACTGCGGAGATTTCAATCGAGGCGGCGACGAGTTTGCGGGCGGCTTCGGAGGTAATCGCGCTTGAAGTACACGGCGAGCATTAATGTTCATTAGGTAAATCTCTGCGTAACTTATTCCTGCGAGATGGGTTGGCCACGACCTCGCGGCAACCGTTTTGCCCAGCACCGCCTGCTGGCCTGCGTGTACATCGCGCTGCTGCTGATCGTCTACGGCCTCCTGCACAACTACGTCCTTCAACAATCGACTGCTCCCTCGCATTGTTACTGCAACGGGGAGAACGTGAGTGCAGACGACAGGGCTAACAACGATGGAAAGTTTAGTTCTGCTTCCCCGGACTGGACGAAGCGGGCCGGCGGGTCTACGGGAAGCGATTCGATTGTTCGCACTACGAGTTCCTCAAATCCCACCAGTTGCTCGAGCCACACGCCTCGTACACGCCGACGGCTGTGGAAGAGATGGACGGGAGCTGGATGCCGCTGTTCGTGACGGCCGTCTCCAGCAATCACTTCAACGAATCCCGCGTGATGATGAAGAGACTGCGGTCGATCTACCCGCGCTCGGCAGTCATCTACTACGATTTAGGGTTAACCACCGAGCAGGTTAGTCTTTGTTTGGATTCGAATCGATCGCTTGCTTGCAGGCGGAAGAAGTTCGTACGTGGTGCAACGTCCAGTACCGAAAGGTTGACTTTTTTGACTACCCACCGCACGTCGCCGACCTGCAGACCTTTTCGTTCAAACTCCTGCACTTGGTTTGTCTTTATGTTAATTGTTTCTCTGAATCTTGTTGGATTGCAGGAGGTACTGCAAGAACACAAGGCTTTCTTCTTCCTCGACTCCAGTGCCCGATTGTTGGTGCCTCGCCTGAATGAACTGATCGCTCGAGTGCAAAGTGGCGAGATGTCGCCGATGTTCGGCTTCCGGCGAGCTAATCACTCCATTTACGCGACTACGAATCCAGGTAAAAATAGCGAGCTTTTCATACGATTTCTGCACTCTTCAGCCATGTACAAATATCTGCCCATCAAAACGTCCATTCTGCAACGTTACAACGAGCCCGGAACGACGATGATCTTCATCAGTGATTCCGAGTACACTCGTCGTGTGCTCAAATGGTCGGTCCTCTCCTGTTGAGGTCGTTTAAACGATCACCCGCAGGTACACGCTCTGCATGCTGACGGAGGATTGCATTCAAACGGCGAGTGCGAACAAGTTCTGTCGAGTGAAGCAATTCGCCTCGCACGACGTGTACAACGAGTACCTGAACTGCCATCGCTACGATCAGGTGCAAACGGAAAAATGAAGTTATTTGAATCAGCACCGTTCCAGACAGCCATGATCTTGTCGAAGCTGGGAATGGAACTTCCCGCTCGGAATGCGCTTTGGGCGTACGAGTACTCGCCCTTCTCCCAATTCACTCCAACGCCCGACTCCAGCGGCATCATTGCCGTTCCCGATCTGCTTGACATCGTCGAAATTCAGCCGAATGATCGAATGCTCAAACCGTTGACGTTGAACTGCACTCTTGGTTTCCGTTAATAAACCCGATTAGTTTTACTGAGATCTTGATGTGTGTGTGAAGTGACAGACGCAGAAGCATAGCGGTCTGCGCCTTCAGCAAAAAATTTCGCCCGCAAGTCGCGGACATTTACAATCTCATTATCACTGGTTCAAATCTTTCGCGTCCGCTTGCACAAAAGCGGTGAGATAGGCGTTTGCGAGCCAAACAAAACCAAGGGATGTTACCAATAGACCGACAAAAGTGGCGATCAAGCATTTCTGCCCAGACCGCGAAAAGTTGACACCATGAGATGTATTTGATTTACACGGATTTACTCGTTTCTTACGGCATAAAGCTGCCGGCAGCAGACGAGAGAGAACGCGGCGGCTGCTTTCCGGATAGCTTCCGAGACTCCCGCCGTTTCCGCTGATCTTTATCGACAAAATCGAAAGCCGTCGGGCGGCGTGTAAGTACGAGTTGTTGGAGTGAGTTGTTTCCTTTACGGGTTGCTTCTTTGATTGTTCGCAAACTCTCAGCTCTCATTCGATCGTCCTCAAGAATCTCTCGTCTACAGAAATGCTGTTGGTTTATCGCTATCACTACAAACTGTTGTTCTACGACCTCCTCGACCGTTTTTACCCACAATACCGACGGCAATGGGCCTACGTGCAGAAAATCTACGTACTGAATCGACCACTCGCCCAATTGGTCGGTCTCATCTTTCTGATCATGGCGCTGAAGTGGCTGCTGCACTTCCCTCCGCACATCAAAATGCCCTGGCACGAGAAAGGTTTGTGATCTTCTCATCTTTGCTGTGCCTAGAGTCTATTAGTCCCTATTGTTGAAGCAAAAGACACTCGTTATTAATTGCAGACATCTACGAACTCATTTACCGACGGCCGCTAGAAGAGCCGCTTGTTTGGCCACGGAGGGATTTGACGCCGTTCGATCAGAAGTACGCGGACCTCTACGAACTGGACTACCGGCTGAGCCACCCGCTTGAAAACGACTGCAAACTCCCTGTTCTAATGCCAAGTGAGTGCAATCATTCCCTTCATTAGTTCTCGTTCGTTAGATGAACCCGATTTGATGAGCGACGTGAAGCACTATCTGGAGGCCAACTGCACACCAGCGACGGGTCCGGTCCTTGTCAAGCAGATGGTCGACGGATCGCTGCTGGTGGGCAGCCAACTGAACGCGAACATGAGCGACGAGTACGAGTGTTTCGCCCAAGAACTGCAAGGAACCCTGCGGCCGACGAAGAACGAGACTCAATTCGTTGGGCCGCTAATCAAAGTGAGCACACGTTCATTCATTCCAGGGCTTTGCTTTTCTTTACAGCTGCCCAAGAATCGCCGCTTCTTCCTCCAGAAGGATCAATTCCACGTGTTCTGCAAGAATGCGAACGATACCACAAGTGAGTGAGTGACCTCTTCGATTTCATTACGCCTTGTTTTTGCCGAAGTATTCGAAGACGCGTTCACGTACGTGCCGTACAAGAAGCGACTCAATCCGCCCCGACTGGACAACACAAACAACTTCTCAATCGCCATCTTGGTGCTGGACAGCACGTCGCGCAACCAATTCTTCCGCCACGCACCGCAAACGTTGAAGTTCATGAAAGAGCAGGGCTTTCAGATTCTGCACGGCTTCAACAAGGTTTGTTCGTTCGTTGCATCGATGAGTTTTGATCGTTCGGTTTGAGGTCGCCGACAACTCAGCCGTCAATTTGCTGCCGCTCCTCTCCGGCAAGACGTTCAGCACAGGCTTCCACGGCAATCGGCATCTGGTGGACGATTCGATGATCCTCTCGCAAGGAATGGCCGATGTGGACTTTGAGCACTACGCCAAGAACATCATCAACGTTATGAGAGGTGAGAGGAAAGAGGTGATTGAGCAAATCTTACGTGGGAATTAGAACGGGGCTGCGCAACGCAATGGTCGGACGACATCATGGTCTCCAACTTCGGCCTCTTCAACTACAACATCTTCAAGGGCTTCTGGACGCCGCCCGCCGACTATTACTACCGGCAAGTAGAGAAGCAAATGCAGCAGAGTAACCATTCGTTAAGGCCCTATTACGAAAACATGTACCGAGACAACGAAAAGTTCCGGACGGTGAACGAGCGGGAGGTGTGCGTGAACGGCGAGCTTATGTCCCGGCGGATGCTACAAATGTGGGAGCGGTTTAGCACGCGCTACGCTCGTCATTGCCACTTCTCCTTCAACTTCCTCACGCACATCACTCACGACACGGGCAACACCCTCGAGCTCATCGATCAGACCATCTACGACTCGCTGATTCGAATGAAATACCGCGGGGTCTTCGACAACACCGTTTTGATTATCATGGGCGATCACGGGCAACGAGTGGTGAGCACTAATGGTTGTCTAAGGACTACTCACCGTTATCCATTGCAGTCGGATATCCAAAAAACCTATTCGGGGCGACTAGAAGAGCGAATGCCCATGTTTTCGATGTACTTCCCGGACAAGTTCAAGCGTCTCTATCCGGAGAAGATCAAACGGTTCATGGTTAACAAAGTGAGTCTCCTTTACTTCCTTTAATCCTCCGAATCGTTCAGAACCGCCTGGTCTCCCACTTTGACCTGCACGAAACACTGCGAGAGATCCTGTACTTGAACGCGACCGAAGGAGACCGCTCGGTCGTCGGTCAGTCGTTACTGCGGACAGGGATGAAACGAAGTCGGCGCTGTTCGGAGGCCCGCATCGTCCACGAGCACTGCACTTGTTTGGAGCCCGTGGAGAAGGAGTTGGTGCCCGAGGAGGACAAAGTGGGCGGCAGAAATCACTTGATCTAATGCATGTTCAATTGCAGCAACGAATGGTCGCGCTGATGCGGTCGTACGTGGCGGACGTGGTCGCCAACTCGTCGTGCTTCAATTCGGCCACCCTCTACGAGCCCCACTACTTTCATCCGTACACCGTAAATCCGAAGGTTCGGGTGGGAATTCGGTGCCCGAAGCCGTGGAACGAGATGGTCCAGAATGGGACCGCCTACAACAAAACCTCGAACGAGATCTTCGACGTCGACCTGAAGTCCGCCCTCCGCACTCGAGTGATGATCGCCGAAACGCAGGCCAACGGCGAGTCGACCAGCGAACTCAAGACCTTCGACTTCACGCTTCGTGCCCGTCTTCATTACAACCGCCTCACGAAGTTCATCAGACTTGTCACGAAACCCTACGTTACGAGCCAGAAACTGGAGTGCGCGGTGCAGATTCTCGAAGACGTGTGCATGTGTTTTGCCGCCAATAATTCCAGTAGTTAATAAAACGAGTAGAGTTTGTAGTCATTCGAACCGCCGGAATTATCTTGATTTTTCAAGACCAAAAGCTTACCGATCGAATGCAAACAAAAATTAATCAACAACAAAAACTTTCAAGCGACGCGTGAGGTCCCTGCGAAATCTTGCTGCGGACCGCTCGTTTTCTCCCGCTTTCCGTTCGTCCCTCTTGTTCGTTCTGCGATTAATTGGACGAATCATTGTTGAACGTGTTTATTCCGTGTTCCTAATCGAATGTACAATCGACGATATGGCATTAGAAGTCGTGCACCGTTGATCATGGACAGAGTTTGGAGAAATGTGGGCATTTTTGACTGTCTGGAGAAAACAAATGAGAAACTGGAGGATTTCTGCACAAATGGACAACTAAAAAGAGCGAAAGACAAAGGAAAGATTAGAGCACGACGAAACAACCCGCATCGGATGAAAGAACGACCTTTGGAAGAAAGTGAGAAAGAAGAGGAGATTCTTGGCGAATTTACGGCGGTCATGATTGTTTCACGGGTTCAAGAGGGAGTGGCTTTGAGTTGAGGGCTTGACAGAGGACGCAATTGTGGCGATTGGCCGGGAGGAAGATGTAGAGGAGGGGAAGGAAGAAGGCGGTGGCGAAGACCAGACTGTAGGCGGTGGAGATGAGAAGGAAGACGGACACTTGGAAGAAGGCGTGCGTTTGGGAGGCGAACAGCGAGGCGCCGGCCGCGAAGCTCGACGCGGCGGCCATCGTGACCGGCCGACTCGCCCGTTTGACGGCCATTTGGATGCGATGCTCCGCGCAGAAGCCGTTCGGGACGGCCGCTCCGTAGTGCAGCGTATAGTCGAACGAGAGGCTCACGACCAGCACGAGGATGATCGCTTCGAGCATTCCGATCTGCCACCCGAACAACACCAGCGTCCCGCACGTGCACACGACGATGCTGATGATGCTGATCAGGGCACAGATGGCGTGCAGTCTGCAAGCATTCAATCGATAAGAAACAATCGGGTGGAAGTGATTGCTTACCGCACGATGCACGCGGCGAACAGAAGGACGACGAGCAGCGAGACGAGCACCGACTGCTTCGAGTCGGAGATGATCGAACGCTGGAGGTCGTACCATGTGGACATCAGGCCCCACTCCGTCGTGTACCACATGGACTTCATGCGGATGTTCCGATCGAACAGCTCGAACGAAGAGCTGAGGTTGGCGAATCGGTGGGAGTAGTGGCGCTTCGTGGGCAGGAGGGCCGTGTAGCCGACCATTTCGAAGGTCACGTTGTGATAGAGCGGCGTGTCGTTGTAGTCAGTCCGCAACTCGGTGGTCGAGACGCGCATGCAGTAGTCGAGGTACGTGTCCGAGAAGAAGTCGCTGTCCACATTGCAGCAGACCTCGTTCGCCGTGCACGCCAATCGGCCGCTCCATTCAAGGAACCTGAAAAAGACGGGTAATCAGACCTTCTCCCTCGTCGATTGAACTCACCTCTCCGGCCAGTACTTGGCTTGGTGCTGAACGAACGGGAAGGTGCGGAAGCGCAGCAGATGGGCGGCCAACAGACGCATTTCGTCCGCATTCCGCACGTGGAACTGGGGATCGGCTTGCAGACGAACTTTCTCATCGGTGCGGAAGTGCGCCGACTGGTCGACCGCGGCGATGCCCCACACCAGGCGGAGAGTGAGCGGAAGGGCGGTCTTGTGCTCGACGAACGCGAACAACCGCTCCGCATTGTTGTCGTAGAACTCGCTGGGATGCGAGGCGACGAACAGCTGCAGCGGGTTGTACTGCGGGAGTTGGAGGCGGGTGCAGCTCAGCCAGGCGCATACGCCGACCCAAACCGCCAGCCCGGCGAGCAGAACGAAACGCCCGCCGATCAGGGCGGCCGGCAGGTGGACGTCGATCACACGACCCACTCGTTCTCGCAGCCATCGGAGACCGCCGCTTCCCGGCAGACCGCCCAACCGACCGCCGCACAGTCGAGTGTTCAGCGGGTCGATGTAACGCCGTTGAACGAGCAGGGCGGCGGGCAGGAAGGAGACCAGCAAGGCGTAGTTGGCGACCAGGGAGAGACCCGCGAACAGTCCGAACGTTCTAAACAAGCGAGCGATGTCAATCAATGAAATCGTTGGAAAACAAACCGAAAAGCAAGGACGGCCGAGAATCCGTTGATGAGGAACGGGACGACGGTGGAGAACTGCGTCAGGAACATCGTGGAGGCGGTGTGCCCCAAGCAGGATCGCACGCGATCTTCGGTCAGCTCGTCCAGATTGCGCGGGAAGGACGAGTGGAGGAGGAAGGCGCCGTCCGCGCCGATGGAGATCAGCAGCACAAAGACGATCAGGTTGAGCAGCGGGAATTCGGCGGTGAAGAGGCGGTAGACGGCGGCCGCCGCCAACACGCTCGCCGCCAGCTGCCAGATGACCGCAATGCAGTAGACGACCGAACGCGTGTAGCCGATGATCAAGGCGACGATGCACGCGACGGCCAGCAGGCAGAAGCGGGAGTCATCGATGGCGGCATTCAGCAGGACGTCTCGCTTCGTGTCCAACAGCATCCCTGCAATCAATCCGGGATAACACCAATCAATCAAACGGAATGTGTACCTTTCAAGCGATAGTTCACCGCTTGTTTGTTGAGCTCCATGAGTCGCTTCTCCAATCGCACGAAGTTCGCGAGCGGCACGTCGTAGCCCTGGGCGCGGTAGGCGGAGAACGTGTACACGGGCAGGAAGGTGTTCAGGTACAGCGGGCGCTGGTCGAGGTCCTTCGGCAGCACGCGGTAGAAGAGGTCGAACATCATTTGGGAGGAGCAGTTGGCGGCGACCAGTCGGGAGTCACACTCGGGGCATTTGACGACGGCCAGCGGTCGCTGCTCCTGCTGATTGCGTTGGATTTCGCTCAAGCACGAGCGGCGGCAGTCGATGATCTCCTCGCGGTAGGCGGCGCAGTAGCGAACCAACCGCTCGGCCTTCTTGATGTCGTCGCCGGTCAGGTACGTGCAGTTGATGCGCGACTCGGGCGTCACGCACGCCGCGTAGTTGGCCACGTGCCAAATGTTCCGATGGGGGGTGATCTGATCGAAGGGGGCCAACGTGTCGCGCAGGCGGACGTGCAGGGCGCACATTTCGGAGAGGAATTCCTTCCGGAAGGCGGCCGACAGATCGGGCACCTCCACCACGAACTGCGCCATGAAGTCCACTGGAAACGGGCAGAAAATAAAGAATGCAACCAATGGATTGAACTCACTTGCTGGGAGGGGATCGTCGTAGCAGGCGACACTTCCGAGTGAGTTCAGAAAGTCTCGGCCACGATCGCTTCGAACGCGTTCGATTAGGCCGCGCCATCTCCGCGGACTCCTGGGCGGCGGTGGGCGGGCTCTGGGGCGACGGGGCGGCCGGCAGCGGAGTGTCCACGTGGACGTTGATTCGAGAGCCGCGCAGCAACTCGGGCTGCAGCTTCGACCACGCCATGCGCGGCGTCGCGTAGACCGTGTCCCGCGTGTTGAAGCCCTGCAAACACCAAGGAATAGAAGAATTTGATTGAAATGAACTCACTTTCTCGGGGTTGTCATTGAGCTGGACGGGCCGAAGGAAGAGGAGGACGCACGGGAGGACGGTGCTCAGCAGGATGGCGGCGAGGAGGATGAGGACCGGCCGATGGAAGAGAAACCTCGTGTACACGTCGAGGACACCGTGCAGGGGATTCCGCCGCCAGAACGAAGAGGACGGCATTTTGGCGGGCGGAGGGGACGAGAGCGAGGAGTCCTCGGCGGAGGAGCGGTCGGACGACGCGGTGGGCGGGGCGGCGGCGAGTTGCCGTCGGTTGGCCACAAGCGGGAGGGCCAGTGAGGGCGGCGGCATGATCGCCGGACCGGAGGCCGTCGAGCGGGTGGCGGTCAGCGGCGACGAAACGTCCATCGGCGGCTCGTTGGAGGCGGGCGTTCGCGTCATGTTCACGTCATCCGCGGCGGCGACATCTCGCGCTCGAACCTGTGCAAGGCGTGGGGATCAGAAGTCAGTCGAGAGAAAGGCGCGCCGAACGGAACGAAAACGAAGCCCCGGCGAGCGTCCGACTGGTGCCCGCGCGCGGTGGTCGATGGGGCGTCGATTGATGCGAAAGCGCGCACATGCGCGGACGCGGAAGCGTTGTGTTCGTTTTGCGCGCGACGGGAACACCAACCGCGGGCGCGCCCGTCGTTTTCACCTTCGGCGTCGGCGGTTTTGCCGCGCACTCCGGACGGCTTTTCGCGTGCGGCGCGCGGAGAACAAGCGACGCCGACGGCGGGCGGACGGGCGGGCGGATGACGACGAGCCGCTCGACGCGACGAGTTTCCGCGATATTCCGCCCGCGAATCGTCCGGATGAGCGGCGACGTCGCCCCAAGTGCGTGTTTCGGGCGCGCAGGTAGCAAGAAAATAGAGGGGATTGCGAGCCGGTGGAAACGAAAACGAGGGAACGAGCCGGGAGATCGGCGGAGGCGCGGGATGCGAAAGACGCGCGGCGAATGGCGGCGGCCGGGAGGAAGCGTCGTCGTCGATGCCCGCCAACAAGTGGGTCATCGAAACCGCGATCGAAACGACTCGTTTCTTCCCCCACCCGCCAACGCCTCGCCGCACTGCCTACGATCCGCTTTTGCCTCCTGTTCGCCCGCCGCCGCCAAACCGCCGGCGATTGTGCGCCAAACCGCCGAGCCGGGCGGGCGGCGTCCACTCGACGCGCAATCGCGTCTGCCGGCGATTTTTTATTCGGGCCCCGATTACGCGACGCGCGGCGGGCTTCTGGTTTGTTTTCGATGGCCGCGAACACGGCGGGCGGTCATCCGCCTTCCCACGCGCACACGACCGCCGTCGTCGTCGAGCGTCTTCTTTTGTGCGCCGACGGCTTTCGTCAATCCGACCGGCTGTGATCCGGAAAGACGCGCGGAATACAAGGGATGAAGGCCGAACAATCGTCTGCTTGCTTTTCGACCTTCAGCTGGAGGCAACAATTTCTGGTTAAGAGATCAAAAGTGTACAGAACCGGCAATGAATCGAGAGGTCTGCTGGTCGTAAGAAGAAGTGCGAGTAGAAACTACAGCGTTCATTTCAACTGACTACACCAAACAGAGATTACTTGTGGGCTAAAAGGGTTGGAATGGAGATGTGGATAACGTTTGAAATGTTTTGGGTTGAAGAACAACGTCCTTCTCGTGTGCCTCACGATCAGTGATGCAAACCGGGCGTGGGGGCCAAGTAGGCTGCGGACGTGGTTGGACGCAGCGTTCCCGCCTGCACTTTCGGCCCATCTTTGTGGAAGTCCTGAATTCGCGGGGAGTCAATCGAGATCGCCTGTTTGAGAGGACCCACCCGTAGGCGGCGTTTCAACAGCAGCTTCTTCTCCTTGATCTTCTCGTTTTCCTGCTGCTCTTTGAGCATCCGCTCGGTCTCCGTGAACGTGTCGATCTGCAAGGAGATCAGTCAACTACTCTTTTCGAATCAAAGCACCCACCTTCCGACTGACAACGAACGCTCGACGACGCTTGTCCGTGCCGATTGGCCGAGAATACTTCAGAAGAGCCATCAACCGATCCTTCGGCTGGAGCGAAAGCTCAAGCATCAAGATCACCTGCGCCCACTGGAACAACGAGTTGACTGAGGGTTGCCTTCCTGTAGCTCACCTGCCGCTTCCATTCCTTCTGCGTACGATAGATGAGCTCGTAGGTGCGTGTCATCATTGCGATTAGCAGATTGAACTGCATGAGCGACACAAACATCTCGAAGATCACGAAGAGCACCTTGCCCAGCGTGGCCATTTCTTTCGCCGAGCAGCCGTTCAGCTCGCGATAGAAGACGGTGAACTCGCCGATGGTCGTGATGAACAGCCGAACCATCGACTCGACCGGATTCGCGAGGATGTTCGCGTGCGGCATGATTCCATTCTCCGAGTGGAGAGCTGAACGAACCGCTCGAATCAAAGCAACCTGTTGGCCGCTTACTGTCATTCACGTCCTTCGCATTCTGCCGTTCGCAGGCCAAAAAGATCAGGTAGAAGCCCTGCGAGAAGCCCATGAGAAAGATGAAGTAGATCAAGAAGAATCGAATCATGTCTCGAGTGATGATCGTGTAGACCATCAACACGAAAGGACCGACGAACTTCACAGCGCGGCAATAGAAGAGGAAGTGAATCGTAGTCATAATGACGGCCAGCAGCGAGAACATGTTGTCCAACAGTAGCAACGTCTCGTTGATGCCGCACATAAGACGAATCGGAAGGATGCTCAACGTCAAGAGCAGCGAGATCTTGTAGAGAATCTTCGCGGGGAATGATTTCTGAACGAATCGATGAACCCGAGAAGATCGTCGATTCAACTCACCAACACCTGCCACCAGCGTTTCTTTCCGATGTTGTACACGTCGCGGATTTCGATGATCAGCTGGATGAAGACCATCAGCAAGACCAGCGACTCGCAGACCAGGCGCATCTAAAGCAATTGGTGGCATTTAATTAACGAAAGGAGAAGACTCACCTTTCCCTGGTGTATGGGACCGCTTCCACTCTGCGAGTAGTCCCACAGATGGCAGGTGGCCGTCTCGAAGTAATAGTTGTTCGCGTAGTGGGCGAACAAACTCGGCGGCGCCGCTCGCGCTTCGTCTTTCAGCAGCCAGTCGGTGTTGTTGACCACGACATCGGTACGGCAGTTGCCGAACACGTCGATCTGACCCTTCGTGATCACGTAGGTGGTCTTCGAAAAGGGTCGACACATGAACGCGGAGAAGAAAGTGATGTAGTAGAAAGTGAAGGCGGTAAACGAGGAGATCCACCTGGAAATCGACTGATTAGAAGCGTGAATCCCAAGCAACCCCCACGTTCTCTTTCCAAAAGCCTTCCACTTCGCTTGCAGCAACTCTTCGAGCAGTCCGTCCAGCAAGTCCAAGTGCTCGTTGGTTTCCTAAAGACAAAAATGGCTCTTCTCATTGCAGTCCCTTCCACTCACGCCGTAGACGATCAGTGACAAGGCGGAGTCCGCATTCAACTCGCCGGTCTCCTGATTGATCGTGTCGATCTTCGCCAGCGGGAAGGCCGTGCTGGACGCATCGCCGTAATGCCAGATTGCGCTGCTTTCCAATTGGAGGATCTGCTCGAACATCTGAAGCGAAATGACCAGAATGCTCTCAGACTCTCTGTCTGGACACGTACTCGTCGCTTAGCCAGCTTCGCCGCCAACGTCAACGGCGTCAAGTTCTGCTTGTTCATCACTTGCAGTCGGGCGCCGGTCGCGTAGGCCAAGCGGAACATCGTCTGCAAACTCACGAGTATTTCGATCTTCCTCGCAAATACGCACCAGGTTCTCGTGAATGACGGTCATGTGGAGGACGGTGTTGCCGTTCGTGTCCTGACAATTCGGATCGGCCTTCTTCGCTCGCAGAATTCGGTAGCAATCCTCCTGGTTGGTGCACGCGGCGAACGCCAACGGAAATTCGCCGAAGTACATCTTTCTGAACGAGCGGTGAGTGCTGCCCGCTGTTCGCCTACCCCGTGTAGTTCGTGTTTAAGCCGAGCTCCACGTACTCGTGCTCCAGCGAGTCCGTTCGGCTGCTCACTTGATCGTCCGGACAGAAGTGCGCTCCGTAGCAGCGTTGGTTGATGTCCGCTCCATTCTGCAGCAAGTAGGTAACCATCCAGGGGTCTTCGTTGACGATCGCTTGATGCAAAGGGGAGAGACCTGAACGAGAACGAAGATAAAGGTAATTTATTTGCGGAACGAACCGTAGTAGTCTTCGCTCAAGAAGATGTCGTTCACTAGCTTCGGGTATTGTTCAAGCATTCGAACGGCGAGCTTGTTGTGCAGCGGTCCGCCTTGCATCAAACAACACCCGATCAGTCCTTCGCCCATCGAACCTGTAGGCATCGATCGTCTTCACCGTCATTCCCTTTGTGCTCACCTCGCTCCTCCAGCTTCCAAACGACCTCTCGGTACTTGGCGTCGCCCTTCCCGCCTTTGCCGCCGTCCAGCAGCTTCAGGGCTGCAAGAAGAACAAGAGTAAAGGGGAACAATCAGTATTTTTACCTTTCTTTAAGTCGCCCTGATTTGCCTCCTGATTGAAATCGTCCAGGATGTTCGGACCGCTCTTTCCTTTGCCTTTCTTCCGGCTGAACGCACCGAGGCGTTCGTTTCGCTCCTTGTTGCGTCGCTTGACGAGCTCAGCGACGGATTCGAGCTTCCCCTTGCCGCCGTTGTACATCATGCTCCGCACTTTGGTCTCCATGTACCCATCGATCAGCGAATAGTCGCCGCTGTTGAGTGCGTAGCGCATCCACGGTATTAGCTCGCCTCCACCGTGCATATCGACGAGGTTGTAGATGGCGTAGTGCTTGTCGTTGCTGCCGGCCGGCTGGGTCATCCCGACCTTTGCGGTCTTCGCCTGCCCGTTCTTCATCCGACTCGCCGCGGTGCCCATGTTCTGAAAGAAGGCGGTTGTTAAAAGAGAAATCGAGCCAATCGATTAATGAAGGCCACAGGGCACTCATCCGTCGATCCCTAACTCGTGAACTTACTGCGGGCGATGCACGACGAAAGAAGTGCGCACTCTGAGTCCTCGTCTGGATTTGCACTTGTTCGGTGTGGCCGTTGGAGGTCGTTCCGTTGGCCGTCGCCATTTGCCGTCGTCCAGCGGACGTCCGCCCGTTCTTAAGCCCGGCCGAGCGGCTGCCGCCGGTTCGAGCGGCCGAATGGGGCGGGCGTGCGGGAATCGAATCACGAACGTCGGCCGCCGTCCGCGTGGATTACGATACTCGCGCTCGGTGGTCGTGTTGGAGGGCCGAGTTGAGTGGTCGTCTAATGAGAATTCCTAGGCAACCGGAGGGTCGACCGGTCGAATGCGATTGCGTGACCGAACTGCCCGTGAATTAGATTTTGCATTACTCAATTGCCCGCACCTCTCGGCAGACCTCGTTCTTTTCAATTCGAAGGTCGGCCGGCTACTTTTTTCTTCTGTTTGTTTGTTTGAATAAGCCCTTCGGTTTTGCAATGCCTTCGATTGTGTGGAACAAGAAGGAACAGAATGATGCACGTGCATGTCTCCAATCGAAACGCGTTTACTTACACAAGAATCCACCAACGAACTCTTACAACACACGATTTAAAAAAGCACGATAAACGCAAGGATCTAACGGATAATTCGAGGTGCATCCAGCTTCTCAAGCCATCCCCGTCTTTGGGGCCAAGTAAGAAGTGAACGGTCGGAGTGCAACGCCGTACTTCGTGACGTCTCGTTGGTAGTCCTGCAAACACTCTCAATCACACGCCGTTCAAAAGAAATGGGAAACGAACGCGTAAACGGCGCTTCAACACTTGTTTTTTCTCCTTGATCTTGTCGTTTTCTTGTTGCTCGCGAATGCTCCGCTCGGTCTCGGTCATCGCATCGATCTGAACCGATTGTGGGCACTCATCACTACTCTCTGGATCTACCGCTTACCTTTCGGCTGACGACAAAGGCGCGTCGTCGCTTGTCCGTCCCAATCGGTCGGCTGTACTTCAAGAGAGCCATCAGTCGATCTTTGGGTTGAAGCGACAGTTCGAGCATCAAAATGACTTGTGCCCACTGCATCGAAAGCATTCACTCGCTGTATTGCCCTGCCCGCCCACCTGTCGCTTCCACTCTTTCTGCGTGCGGTAGATCACTTCGTAGGTGCGGGTCATGGTGGCGATCAGGAGGTTGAACTGCATGAGCGAAACGGAGATCTCGAAGATCACGAACAGCACTTTGCCGAGGACGACCATCTCGGTCACGGCACAACCGTTCAGCTCGCGGTACATCACCGTGAACTCGCCGATGGTCGAAATGAACAGGCGCATCATCGAGTCGACCGGATTGGCCATGATGTTCTCGCGTTCCTTCAACTCGTCCAACGCCGTGTAGTTGCCTTGAGCTGAAGAGAACGAAGTAAGAAGAAGAGGCAACCGCTACCCACCCTTGTAGTGTGCCTGCATCCGCGCAAAGTCGTCGAGATCCGCGCGTTGGCACGCGAGGAAGATGATGTAGAAGCCTTGAGAGAAACCCATGACGAAGATGAAGTAAATGACGAAGAAACGGATGATGTCCCGCGTGATGATCATGTAGACCATCAAGACGAACGGCCCGACGAACTTGATCGCTCGGCAGTAGTAGAGGAAGTGGACGGTGGTCATGAGGACGGCGATCAAACTCAGAGTGTTGTCCACCGTAATGAATCCTTGCACTCCACAGCCCAAGCGAATGGGCACGATGCAGAGGACGATCAACAGCGAGATCTTGTAGAGCACTTTAGCCGGGAACGAACTCTACGACAAGAGAAATAAGTGAGTGGCTGGCCAATGCACGGGCGAACTCACGAGAACCTGCCACCACCGCTTCTTTCCGATGCTGCGGATGTCCAGCAGCTCGGTGACGATTTGGAAGAGGGCCATGAATACGACCAGGAGTTCGGCGATCAAACGAAGCTTCAAGCAATGGAATGAACAAAGGGGAGTTCAGTGAGTAACTCACGTAGCCCTGATAGCCGAAATTCGTGTAATTCCACAGCGGACACTCGCGTTTCTCGAACGCAAAGAAGTTGTTCACGCTCTCCGGTAGTCCCACTCTGCTCATCAGTTTGGCCAACGAAGTGGAGTAGTACTCTATTGTGCCGTTCGTTCCGTTCGAGTAGAACCCGCCGTTCGCCTCCAGCGCCTCGTTTGCGATCAGCGTTCGCTCGATGGAGAACGGACGGCACATGAAGGCGATGAAGAAGCACATGTAGTAGAAGGTGAAAGCAGAAAGAGAGACGATCCAGCTGAAAGAAGACAACAGGAATGTGTAGAGGATCCAATCACAAACCGCCGCCGACCGAACGCCTTCCATTTGGCTTGAAGCAGCTCCTCCACGAGACCGTCCAGCAAATCCAAATGTTCGTTGGTTTCCTTTTCGAACAAATAAACTCAAGCAAGCATCGATGTTCTTACCCCGTAGACGATCAGCGAGAGAGCCGAGTCTTCGTTCAGTTCGCCCGTCTCTTGGTTGATCGTGTCGATTTTGGCCAACGGAAAAGCGGTACTCGCCGCGTCTCCGTACTGCCAGATGACGTCGCTTTCCAGCTTCAGGATCTGCTCGAACATCCGCTTTTTGGCCAGCTTGGCGGCGAGTGTGAGCGGCGTCAAGTTCTGATTGTTCATCACTTGCAAACGAGCGCCCGTTTCGTACGCCAAACGGAACATGTCCTTCAATCCAACAAATAAAGATGTGTAGGCAGGTGCACTCACCAAATTCTCGTGAATCACCGTCATGTGCAGGACCGCGTTTCCGTTCGTGTCCTGGGCGTTTGGATCGGCCCGATTGGCGCGCAGAATTCGGTAGCAGTCCGGCTGGTTCGTGCAGGCGGCGAAGGCGATCGGGAACTCGCCGAAGTAAAGCTTCCTGCAGTTCGCTCGTTATTCAATGTTTTTAAGTGTCCGTGTGGCTGCGGCACTCGCACCTACCCGTAGTAATTCGTGTTTTCGCTCAACTCCACGTACTCGTGCTCCAGCGAATCCGTTCGACTGCCTCGCTGATCGTCGGGGCAGAAGTGGGCGCCGTAACAACGCTGATTGATGTCCGCTCCGTTCTGCAGAAGGTAGTTGACCATCCACGGATCCTCGTTCACAATTGCTTGATGCAGAGGAGACAGCCCTGAAGGTTTGAGTGGGTAAGAGCTTCGAGCAGCGGCCAACCGTAGTAGTCTTCACTCAGGAAGATGTCGTTGACCAGCTTCGGGTACTGCTCCAGCATCCGCATCGCCAGTTTGTTGTGCATCGCGCCACCCAACATCAAGCAAATGCCCACGAGATTCTCGCCCATTTGCCCTAAAGTTCGAGAGGCAAGGGATGAAACAAGAGCGGACGCAAACGAACCGCGTTCATCCAACTTCCACACGACTTCGCGGTACTTCAGCTCGCCCTTTCCGCCCTTCCCGCCGTCCAGAAGTTTCAAGGCTGAAGGGAGCGTTTAGAGGAGGGATTTCGAGTGGCAGACGGCGGCTACCTTTCTTGAGATCTCCCTTGTTTGACTCTTGGTTGAAATCATCGAGGATGTTGGGCCCGCTTTTGCCCTTTCCTTTCTTCCGGCTGAAGGCACTCAATCGCTCGTTTCGCTCCTTGTTGCGCCGCTTGACGAGCTCGGCCACCGACTCGAGCTTCCCCTTGCCGCCGTTGTACATCATGCTGCGGACCTTCGTTTCCATGTAGCCGTCGATCAGTGAGTAGTCTCCACTGTTGAGTGCGTAGCGCATCCAGGGGATCAGCTCTCCGCCGCCGTGCATATCGACGAGGTTGTAGATGTCATAGTGTTTGTCGATGTTCGCGCCCGGATCGCTGGAGTTCTTGTCCCGACTGCCGTGGAAACTCTTAACAAACGGGCGGTCATCTTCGCCCTTTCAATGGTTGATTGCACTCACCTTCCGCGGATACACGCGGTCCGGCATCCTCGCTCCTCTTCGATCCAATCCCGCAGGAATTACCGTAGTCGACGGAAAGCACTCGATTTCAAGTCGTGTTCGGGCAACAACTGGGAGCGAAATGCGCTCCTCGTCGTTCGTTCTCGAACGTCAACCGCCCCGATTTCACCGGCGGAGGGGTCGAGAGAAGCCGACCGGGCACCGGTGGAGTGGATGTCCTTTGGGTTGCACCTGCCCGATTACAAAGCGATTGCCCGTTGGTCGGTCGACTGCGTGCGGTTTGTTCGCGCATATTTGATGCGGCCAGCCGTCGAGAAGCCGATTTCTTCGATTCAGTTGGGGCAAAACTCTTTGTTGTGGACTTGCGAGTCTCACTAATCTTACTGCTTCATCACGCATTTTTTTCGTTGATGCAAGCTTTGTCGTTCGAACAGTAATTAGCAAACGCATTAATCAATGCAAACTGGCCTCGATTCCGACCGCATCCAATTTGCCGAAACTTGTGGCCGGCGAACGGCCGATTAGCCGGTCGCGGCGTCGTCGTTCCACAGCCGTCGAGTTTTGATGGCCGCCCGTCGAACTCGTTCGAAGTGATCGAATTGCCGCCGAACGAGCGGGCGTGTTCGGCTTGAACGCGTTCGTCCACACGTTTCACGGGCCGCTCGCTAAACGCTGGAACGTGGACGGGCGTCTCGAATCGAGCGGCCAGCTGTTTGCAATCAGAGCGGCCGTCCTCTCGCCCGCCTCTCTGTTTTGCCGCAATGTCCACAGATCAATGGAAGAGCGGGCCGCATGAGCACCCCCGCACGGCGCACACGCACATGAACACACAATGAACGTGTAAAATGAGTGGGAAGAGCGGAAAGCCGAGCCGCCTCCTTCGAATCTTGACGTCTTTTTCGCTTCTTTCGAAGGGATTTCGAATGATTAATCCTTTAATTGGGCTCATTTCACAGGGTTTTTGAATCCTAATGGACCCCGATGTGTACGTTGTTGATCTCCTACCGTAATCACTCATCGAATTATCGCGCTGCTAACAAACAAGTTGAGCATTTGCTCCTGTTGTTTATAGAAATCTAAGCACAAGCCATGGGAGACATTGGGGGAGCCTTCTCGTCCGCCGAAATCGTTCCGTCGATCCTGCCGGCCGCTCCTCAACAACAACTGAATGCAAGTGACTTCATCATTACAATGCTCATTCGTTCGCTTGCGTTCAGGTCACATTCGAGGGCATCCGAGTGACTCCCGGCCAGGAGCTGCAAGTGCGGAATCTGAAGAACGCCCCGCGTGTCACGCTGCAAGTGGACCCCGAGAGCACCTTCTCGCTCGTCATGATTGGTACGTGAACGGTAAGGAGTGAGAAGAGAATGTTTGATTGAAGACCCGGACAACCTTTCGCGGAAGAACCCGTCGGTGGCCGAGTGGCTGCACTGGCTCGTCGTGAACATCCCCGCCTCCAACATCAACGAAGGCATCAACGGGGGGCAGCATCAACAGCCGTACGGTGAGCCTTAATAGTAGATGAAAGCAGCAAATGGTTGACACGTGCAGGCTCTCCGGCTCCTCAACCTCGAACTGGCGACCATCGGTACGTGATCGTCCTGTTCGAGCATCCCGGACGGCGACTTCAAGTCCAGAAGTTCAATACTCGCGCCAAGTTCTCGCTCAAGCAGTTCATGGAGAAGCACAAGCTGGGTGAGTGCCCTTCTTTCCTGATTGCATCTTTCGATCGTTTGCCTTCAGACGCCCCGATTGCCGGAAACTTCTTCATTGCCAAGAATCCGCAACAATGAGGCCGAGCACGCGTGAAGCCGATCCTGCTGTTCGCTTTTTAGTCATTGCCATTTGCCTTTATTCCTCCTCTTCTACGAGGATAGACAGTGTAAGGTGCGTAAATAACTGCATTGAGTAGAGGGCAAACGAATGATGTTGGTTGGTTAGGTCGGCGCCTTCTGGAATTTGCCCACATACTCGCCGCGGATGGGCATCTTGCCGGTCTTCTCGTCTTTGCGGAAGTGGGCCGTCCACACGGGCACGCCCTTGAACAGCCGCTTCACGTGGATGTAGTCCTGCAATCACTCGATGAAATTAGGGATCGAGTGCGGAACGAACCCCTGTGTTCGGCGTGAAGCGGTGGTAGATGCCGGCGGGGAGCGTGATCAGGTCGCCGGGCTCCGACTGAATGCGAATCCAATTGTCCTGCAGCAACTGACGGATGAGCACAGAGGAGAGTCCACCGAACCTCGTTGTCCCGCACGTCGAAGTAGCCGCAGCCGTCAATCACGTAGCGCACCTCGTCGTCGTTGTGGAGGTGCTCCTCGAAGAAGAACTGAATCTTCTCCTCGTAGTCGGGCAGCAGTTGGGGCGAGACGGCCACCTCGTCGCTGTGGTCGAAGCCCCGCTCCTTGGCGATCGGCTCCAGCTTCACATCCCGTTCCTTCGGGTCCACCTACAAAATAGGAATGAATAGAAGAATGGAAGCAGTTGAGTGAACTCACGTAATCGTAGAGCACTCCGATGGAGGCCAACTTCTCCAACGAGGCCGCTTTCGGCGGGTCCAAGTGGCACTCCTTCCGCGGATTGGAGGGCCGCGCTTGCATGTACCACGCCTTCACCATTGCTCCGCTCGATCGACTGCCGACTGGAGAGTGCGCGAGTACGGAAAGTCGGGAGAAATAAAAGCGGAAACGATCTCCACTCGTCCTCGTAAAGCGGAGGTCGGCAGCCGGTGGTTCGTGTGCAGGGCGGGCAGAGCACACGATAAGCACAAGCGAGCAGTCGTTTGTTCCCGCTTTTACTGCACTGCTTCCTTTTGAGTTCGACATCAAATTGAGCTGTAAAACAAACTGTAAAAGGAATACTGTGCTTCCTTCCCACGTGTTTCTCTTCGAGTTCACTCCGCTTGCAACGCTCAACAATTCCGAGCGTTCACTTGCGAACGAAGGCCGGTAAAATTGAAAAAACATCACGTAAATTAGGTTTCCTTGATGTTCTTTCTTTCGGAGTGTTGTTCGCACCGATTTCGACGAAAATAGATTTATTTCACGGTCAAATGTACAAGGAATAAACGAGGACCTCACGCATCGCATAAGCGGTGGCAAGAGAAGTCCCCGAAAGGGCACACTTGTCTCCAGTTAATTGCCCGAATCGGACCATTTGCTGGTGGAGATCTGCCGATCTCGACCCTCGACTGCCGTCCGGATGATCAACTTAATCTACGACAAGAGTCTGCACGGCTTCTACGAGAACATCAAAGGCGACTTGAAGTATGCCGCCCTGTTGGTCTTCTGCCTGGGGCTCTCCGTCCTCTTCCGGCACTACGTGAATGCGGCCGTGCGGATCAAAGTGGACGGGCTGATCGGCCTCGCGATCAACGCGTACGTGTCCGGCCGGATGGTCTTCTACTCGCTGGCCTGTGTGGTCGGGCATCTGGTGCTCTACCGAGTGATCAGGGATCCCAAGTGAGTTCTCCGCTCTTTCGCTCGTTTGGATCGTTGGATTGCAGGCAACTGAGTCAGATTTCGTTCTTCGGCACGTTCACGTACCTCGGCTTTTTGCGCGTCATCCACTGGTTCGGGCTGCCCCGTCTGGAGTTCATCACGAACGCCATTCAGCTGATCATGACGCTGCGAGTGAGTTCAACCGTTCGGCTTTCATTTCTCGCCTCCGTTCAGGTGATCGGGCTGAGCTACGAGATTGCGGACAACCGAGCGGGAGTGGCGGGTGAGCTGAAGAAGATCGTCGAGCCGTCCACCTTCGAGGCGTTCAACTACCTCTACAGCTACACGGGCATCTTCACCGGCCCCTACTACTCGTACCGCACCTATTCGGACGCCTTCGCCGCCGACTTCAACGTGCGCGCCGGGCATCTCGGGGATTTGCTCCGGCCGAAGCTCCGGACTCTCTCCTGGTCGCTGCCCATCCTCTTGCTCATGAACTACGTGGCTCCGGTCAAGGTGAGTGAATTCAACCATTCAATCAATCGAGTTCACTCGTTTCTCCCGCTTTCAGATCCTGCAGCTGGAAGAGAGCGGCGACTACCACGTGCTGCACCTGTTCTTCCTCTCCGCCCTCGCGTTCATCTACCTGCGGATGAGGATATACTCGGCGTGGATGGTGGCGGAGAGCATCTGCGCCATCTCGGGCATCGGCATCTACCCCAAGAATCAGAACGCGGAGCCGGGTGGCGGGCCGAAGCGCGCGTTGGAGGCCGGGTACTCCTTCCTTCCATCCACTCTTATGCCTCTATTGTTCAGCGAGGAGGTGCTCGAGTACGACACGGCGACCATCGACAATCTGGACATTCCGCAGGTGGAGAACAGCGACGGCTTCCGGTCGGGGATGCGCGCCTGGAATCGGACGGTCCAGTTCTGGTTGGCGAACTTCGTGTACAAACGGTCGCCCAAGTCCATTCGGTGGGTTCTTCCGCATTCCTCTCGTTCATCCACTCGAGTTCAGGATGCCGTACACGATGTTCGTGAGTGCGTTCTGGCACGGCGTGCATCCCGGCTACTTCCTCTCCTTCCTCACGATCCCGCTGTGCACGGCGGCCGAGGACGTCCTCTTTCGGCACTTCGCTCCGGACGCCACTGGCCAACGGAACAGGACCTTCGATTTGATGTACGTCCCTTTCCTCTCTTTTCCTTCGATTATCTCAGTGGATTGCAGCTGGCGGTTCATCCGAATGCGCGGCTTCGAGATGATGGCGTGCGGGTTCCTGCTGCTCACGTGGACGGACACCTTCCGCCTGTGGAAGAACACGTACTTCTGGCTGCACCTCCTCTCCGTCTCCATCCTCCTCCTCCAACAGGCCGGCGTGTTCAGGAGGCGGCCGACGAGCGACACGCCTGCGGCGGAGTCCCGGTCAAAAGCCGAGTGATTCGTCCGCCTCGTTTTCCACTAGTCTCTTGCAATTGTTTACGAGTACTTCCCGTCAGATATTCTTGTTGTAGTCCTGCCCCGCTTGTATCTCACTTGTGTCAACGGCAAACTCGTAATAATAAACACTTCTACTCGCATGTGGACGGCAGAGCGAGACAACCAGCAATGAAAGGAATCAAGGTCAAAAATTAGTCGTTGATCTTTGTGAGAAGCTTTACTCCTTAATCGCTGTCTTTATCCTCGTAGACAGACAGCTAGTAACACGGGCACATTCAAAAGGTGCACGTTGAAACGATCAAACGTCTGTGTTCAGCGATTGAAGGCCTCCATCTCCAGAGAACGAGGAACACTTGACATGATTCGACGAGCGGACAACTGTTTTTACCCTTCCTATTCCCACGTGCTCCGCCCGCATTTTGCAGCAGGGCGGAAGGGCCGTGCGTAGGATTTTCGATCGGAAATTCTCGTTCGCTTGAGGGGATTTCGATCGGCTACCTTCGATCTTTTAGGCATGTAAGTGTCCCGAACGTTCACCAATGGGCAACTCTCTCCGCTCGCTGTGGCCCAAGAGCGGCACCGGCGGGCCGTCGGCCGCGCTCCGAACTCCCGCCTCCACTTCGGCGCACACCGCCGATCGCTACGCCGGCTTCAAGCTCAGCCTCCTCTACTCGCGAAAGCGAAACGCCCCGGTCGACTCCAAGAAGGAGGAGCCCAGCCCGAAACTGATCAAGCTCGACACGCCCGAGTACCTCTACCAGCGGCTGTTCGTCGACGGGCACAGCTCCGACTTTGTGGTCGCCGCTCTCGGCCACGAGTGGAAGCTGCACCGCGTCTACCTGGAGCAATGCGAGTATTTCCGCTCGCTCTTCAACGGCTCCTGGAAGGACTCGGAGAAGAACCGCGTCGACTTGGACGGGCTGGACGAGCGCATCACAATCTCCGGTGAGTTCTCCTCTTCGTTCCGTCCACCAGTCGGCCATCGTTTTCAGGGCTGAACAGCGTCTTCGCCTCGCTGTACAGGAACGAAGTCGCCTTCGACTTGGACGACATCGGCGGCATCTTGTCGACCGCCACCCTCTTCAATTTGGTTCGTTCTTTGCCCCAAATGTTCCCTCAAGTATCCTCCTTTTCGTTTCAGGGCCCGTGCATCGCCCAGTGCGAAGAACTCATGCTCGCGTCCATCAAGGACCACAACGTCGTCGACTACTTAGAGCTGAGCGAACTGTACGGCGTGTCGGCGTGCAAAGAACGCTGCATGCAGTACCTGGCCCACATGTTCTGGCGGCTGCTGCAGAGCAACGAGTTCCTGCAGAAGATGAGGTTTGTTCCTTGATTCCGCCCTAATTTCTTCTCTGCCGTGTTTAGTGCGAGCCTGTTCGAGCTGATCCTCGTGCACAAGGACCTGTGCGTGATCGAGGGCGAGCGCGATATCTACGACGCCATCAAACGAGTGAGTCCACGTCCTCCCATTTCTCGTAGGTATTTCCCGGTTGCTCGTTGCAGTGGATCTTCATTCACGAGAAGAAGACAGTCGACTTCACGAACGACGAGCTCCAAGCGTTCGTCCTCGCCAAACCGCCCGGCTACTTCGAGCGATACGCCCGGCTACTCCAGCACATCCGCATCCATCACATGATCACCAGCGAGAAGACGCTCTGCACGCTGCGCACCGAGGGCCTCTTCCGCAAGGAAATCATCCTGGCCGCCATCGAAGACCAGTGGACGAGAGCGCTCTTGTGCGAGGAGCGCGAGGAGATGTGAGTCGAATTTCGTTTGTTTTAATCAACCATTCGCTCGTGTTCAGGCCGGAGAACACGCCCGCCGTCCTGTTCGACCGCTGCTGCCGGCGGGTCGGTCGGCCGATCGAGGAGGATAATTGCTGGCGGTGGAGCGGCTACGACTTCGGACTGGACCTCCTCTTCCGCTGCCAGTACGGCGTGATCTGCATGTACAGAAACCATACGAAGGTGGGTAACCGGAAAAGAGTGAACAGGAAATGATTGCCGCTGCTTTCAGGACATCACCACTCAAACGCTTTCCATGCGACAGAAGTATCGCGTCCACTACCGGCAGGTTCCCCCTCTTCCGATTGTTTATTTCAGCCCTCGTTCAGGCTGATCGTTCTGGACGAGAACGGAAACGCGACGCTGGACACGAAGAAGCAAGTGGCCGAGTTGTGCATCGGGCAGGTTCGTTTCTCCTGCTTTCGATGATCAAGTGAAGGATTCGTGTGTGTTCAGAAGATGTTCATCGGCTCCTACCCGCTGACTCGCAGCAAATTCTCCGTCCATTTCTTCTATTTGAGTGCGATCCCCGGCCAGACGGCGAACAACTATTGGCAGAGCGTGCAGGTGGACGACGCGGGTCCGAATGTCCAATGAAGAAGCCAATGCCTTTTCCCCTCTACCTCCTCTTCTCTTTTGCCCCCCAATCATCCATTCCGCTCGGGATTTCTAGCCGCCAACTAGTGTCTTCTTGGTTCTTCCAGCTCCTACTCAGCGATCTTCCCTCTCGCTTTTGCCCACTGATTAATTCCGCCTTCAACTCGGAGTTGCCAATTGATCTACGCGCCCCCGATTCCAATTCGATCCATCGACTAGACGGTGTTTGTAATAAGAATGCGGCCTCTTTGTACAGGAATAAACCATTGTACAGTTCTTGCGCGATCTCAATTCGATTCTCGATGGTTCACAGCCATTCGTTACTTGCACCTCTCTTTCGATCTCCCCTCTCATTCGCCCTTCCAAAGCGAGCGGCCAGAATGAAGACGGACATCGAGTGGAAGTCGCTGAAGGCGCAGAAGAACCTGGAGCCGTTCGACTGCCTTCGGGAGTACCAACGGGTAAGTTCTTCTGCAGCGACTTGGACAATCCTGACTGCTTGCAGAGCAATCGCGACAAGCTGATCCAAGCGGGCGACGAGCAGTACGTGATCGACTACATGGGCAAGAGTGAGTGGCCACAGAGTCCTCTCACCTTTCTCTTGATTTCTTTCGCTTTCAGTCGTCAAGTGGTACTCGCAGGCGCTCAGCCGGGCCGAGATCGCCAACTACGAGGTTCCCGAGTTGCAAGGTGTGTGGGAGTGTTCGGTGGCCATCGATTTCATCCAACACTTTCAGTCCCCACGTACCTCTGCATTCTGGATAACATCTTCAACCAGACGCCCGGCGACAAGAACGCACAGTTGCAGTGCATCAAGGACTGCCTCGTAAGTGATGCTCACACTTTCACGCATCGTCCGCTTGAATTGCAGGTCAAGATGAGCCGGAGCGTGTCGCCGCTACCGAAGGATGCCGCCCGCTTCGACATGCGCGACGAGGAGTACGCGTACGAGAAGAACGTGACCAATCGGCGTCAGGAACTGGCCAAGAAGGTACTCCTTTCTCGTTCAATCCTTATATTTCGTTCGGCTCTTCAGATCAAACGCGTGACCGACGAGCAGGACGTGAAGACGATCAACGACAACCAGTACTTGATGTACCACCGTGCCTGTACGTTCCACTCGCTTGCTTCAGCTCTGTTCACGTGACCCCGGGTTTAGGGAACGTTTGGAAGCAGCTCCAATTGAACGCCCAGAAGCACGGGGTTTGTTTCTATTCGATCTCCCGTTGATCACCCCGCATTAATTCGATTGCAGGACGTCCGCATCACGAAGTCCGTCACTCAGGCACGTTCATCTGCTTTCGTCCAGTTGATTCTATCGCCGCTATTCAGGATCCCGAAACGATGTTCCCGATCAAGGGCTTCTCGGAGATCCTCGTCGACACGCCGCCCCTGCCCGTGATCGGCTCCTTCGAGCGCTACGACAACGACGTGCAGAAGTTCAAGGCGATCCTTGCCAAGCGCAAGCCCGCGGCGGTGCTCGCCGACAAGGAGGACTGGGAGATGATCGTCGTTCCGTCGATGCGCAATGTCGTCTTCGACGAGCCGCAAAAGTGGCGTCGAATCGGCCGCCAGCCGCCGGTCTACCCCTGATCGCTCGAATGCCTCGTTGTCCGTCCGCATTTCGCCGCTTCCTCCCCTTTGTTTCTGCGTCTGTTCGACCACACAGTCCTCAATCATCCGCGATCCTCTTCGTTTTTGTCCGTTTGGTCTGCCATTGCTGCTTAGTGCCGTTGTTCCCAATTATTTTCGTTCCATTTGCCTTAGAGAAAAGCCCATTGGTGTGCTCCGAAGCCTCTAGTCAGGGATGTGTCGTCGTTATGTTTGGTTTGGTTGTTGTTGTCTGTTATGATTGCGTTTATTGAAGTGAGAAATGAACTCGTTCCGCGCACGTTTTGTTGGATCGGGTTCCCGAGATAACAAGAGCCGGTACTCGGCAATCGTCGAGTTCAACAACTCCTCGCCGTCCACACAATCTGCACAAACCAGAGGGTTGATTGAACGAAACTACAACAAGTGTGAACGGAGCGAAAGAAAGCAGACGAGCGAAATTCCGGCGAATTTCAATCCTCGGACCCGATCGACGGCGATTGTTTTCGAGATCGTTTTGTTTGTTTCTGATGGCCGGTTCAACGAAAACACGCCCGTCCGGTTCCTCCTCACCATAAACAATGCCCCCTCTTCGTTCCCGACTCGTGAGCACGAGTCCAGACAGCTGGCGAAGCGAACGAGGTCGAGCGAGCGAGCGGCGGCCGGTCGGCCGGCTTGCTGCGGCGAGCGGCTTGCGGTGCGTGGCGGGCGGCGAGGAAGCAAGCGAGCGGAGCGGAGAGCCACCGCGCCCAAACCGCCGCCAACTGCCCCGCCGTATTGATTCGTTCGGTGCGGGACGCACTAAAACGCTTGTGACGTTGACGTGTTCGCCAATCGCCTGATTTTTCCCATTGCAGCGACGCAAGTTTTTCGCCCCGCGCTCGTTGCTGTCGGTCCCGTTCGTCTCTGCAGCGGTCGGCGTGTTTATGTTCGTGAACCGTTGAAGGAGCCTCGCGTATCCGCCGCCGCCAACATGTCCTGGATCTTCAATTGGTTCTCGGACGTCCTAAATTATTTGGGTGAGTTGGCAGTCGGCTTTTCGCTCGTTTCGGAACGGGTTTTCGGTTGGGGGCTTGCGGGAAAAATGCGAAAAAAGTCATGTGACCGTCTAGACGTTCGATTCCCTCCGTTTAATCGCGTTCTGCTTGCAGGCTTGACGAAGAAGTCCGGCAAGCTGGTCTTCTTGGGTGAGTTCTCGAATTTTCCCCGCCGATCGCCGCCTAATCGCCTTGCGATCGTTTAGGTCTGGACAATGCGGGCAAAACGACGCTGCTCCACATGCTGAAGGACGACCGGATCGCCCAGCACGTGCCCACGCTCCATCCGAGTGAGTTCTGCTTATCGATTGACATGTGCGGGGAAAACTCGTGATCGCCGCTTTATCATCATTTTCGTTTGACCTCAACCGGAGGGATCAAAACATCTTGTGTCCTGAGCACCATCCCTCAATTAAATCCTCCTGTCTTATCCCCCCACTTGCTTGCAGCTTCCGAGGAACTCTCGCTGGGCAAAATCCGCTTCACGACCTTCGACTTGGGCGGCCATCAGCAAGGTAGGCGGCCATTCGCCCCGTTTTTTCTGTTCACTCGTCCGTTGTTCAGCTCGCCGCGTGTGGAAGGACTACTTTCCGGCCGTGGACGCGATCGTGTTCCTCGTCGACGTGGCCGATCACGAGCGTCTGCAGGAGTCGGCCAACGAGCTGCACAGCCTGCTGAACGACGAACAGGTGGCGTCGGCGCCGGTCCTCGTGCTGGGCAACAAGATCGACAAGCCGAACGCGCTCTCGGAGGACCACCTGAAGCACTACCTGGGCATCACTCAACACACTACGGGCAAGGGACAGGCCTCCCGATCGGAGTTGTCGTCGCGGCCGCTGGAGGTCTTCATGTGCTCCGTAAGTGCTTGAGTTCTTGTGTGAATCGATCGAGCGAATGCCCTCTTCAATCACTCATTCCTTCGATTTCAGGTGCTGCGTCGCCAGGGATACGGCGAGGGCTTCAAGTGGCTGAGTCAGTACTTGGATTGAGGGCGCCGCATCCACCGCGCGATCCATCCATCCATCGTATCAACAAACGACACAAGACCCCCCAATTCCCAAATGTTCATTGCAAAACTGGTGTGTGCACGTGATGTTTTTCGCTCGTCGTTTCCTTCCTCGCCCTCCTCCATCCATTTAGTCGGAAAGTGAAGGTAACCCTTCCTTCGTTCGTTCAAGTGAAATTTGTGTGCGTACGCGGAGCTAAGAATAAACTGTATTTTCGAGCATTCCTTTCGGCTCATTCCGATAGAAACAACCACTGGAGCAAGTGGAATCCACGGGCCGCAGGAACAACGAAGTGCGAGGCCAATTGACCGGCCATGATGCGAAGATTTCGGCGCGCTCCTGCGCACGTCGGGCGTCTTCGGTGGGCGGCGAGCGGCCGGAACCCGAAAATTTATGGGCGGTTTGCGAGGAGAAGTCGAGTCGTTTGTATTTGGCGCCTGTTTCGTCCGGTTGTTCGCGCCGGCTTTTTGTTCGTGACGAGCCAACGGCTGGAGCGAACGGAAAGAAGAGGAAATTCGAAAGGTTTCCGCCCTTCACGCATTGCTCATGATTGTTCGCGGCAATGAAATCTATCCATCTTCATCAGCTCGTTCATTTGCATGTAAATGAGCTCCGATTACTGTAGGCAGTCGTTTGCTTGTGTACAACGGGTAGACGGCATGCTTCTGGTCCGTGAACTTCTTCTCTTTGAACTCGCCTCTCGTCAGTTGAAATGAGCATTCGGAATTCATGTTCTGCGTGTGAACGAGGTCGTTTGGTCGTTCGTTTCGAGTCGAGACGGGGACGCGCGCATTGTTCGAAACGACGAAAAAGTTTGACGTTTTTCGGGTTGGTTCCGCTCACTTGACTACCGGCTTCCTCGAGATTCTTTTGGGGTCTTCCGAGTGGGCAGCTGCTGGTCATCTTTCTCGAGGTCTTCGTTTAGTCTTGTTGTCCAGTGCACACTGGTTGCTGACCTCACTGTCCACTCATTTGCAATCACCGATGGATTGGAGTTGTACTCAACGAATGACCCCCTTTCGGAGGATATTCGAATAAAAAGAAGACCTCGACGACGCGGAAAGTTTGTTTCCGGGCGGGTCGTCGCCGAGGAAGACGGGCCGACGAAACGAGCGGAAACTGTTTGAAGGAGTTTGTTCCAGGGGGCGGTTCCGTTTAATCATAAACGTTTTCTTCTTCCTTTCGCCTTCCGCCGGGGCGCCCATCCTTTCGCCCGCCTGGCCACACTCACGGCCACCGAACGAACTTCTTTTTGTGTTTGTCAAGAGGATTTTATTGCCCCAAAGTGGCTCGACGACGGCTACTTTGCGGCCACGGGCTAGCGATTCCACAATCGACGGTCATCAATGGAGTGGACGTTTTTCTTAACTCCTTCTCTTTCATTAACCTCCTCTAATCGACGAATGAATCATTTGCGCCTCAACTTTAGTGACTTCAACCGTTCTTTCCATTCGAACTTCGAGCTCGATGCATTCTCCGAGTTCCCCCACATCCAACTTCTCTGTTGATTATTCTTGTTATTCAACGTGAACCGGCGGCCTGGGCGGCGATCCCCAAAGGGCGGCGGCCGGCCGAGAAGACGGCGGGCGCGGTCAAATGACCGTGAAATGGATCACTTTGCTCGTCGCTCGCCCTCCTCCTCCGCGATGTCATCCGCGACAATTGCGACAGTTCGAAGGCGATTTTCCCTCGAGAATTCGGCCGGTCGGGGCGGCCGACCACCGCCTCGCGACCACAACGACGTCAACCCCCCGCGCCGCTCCACGAATGTCGCTTCTTTTTCGTCTTATCTTCACCGTACAACAACTTCGTATTCGAGTGCATAGGGCGAGCTCCGCGAACTTTGAGCCAAAAGCAAGAAAGCCGCATAATAAACGGCGGTATTTGGCGGACAGGTGCAATCGCGCTCGTGTGATGCCCTCCGCTCCATCACTCGAGAAAAAAGAGTGTACACGAGTTATTCCCGCGCGCTTACCCACTCCAAACATCCGTCTACATTCGATTGGACTCGATTACGTTTTCGGCATCCGCTCGGGCTGCAAATTCGCGGATGATTTCACTCTTCTTTTGGTCTACGGCGTCCGTCTTACGAACTTATTCTTTTTGCGTTGGGTTTAACGTCGTGTCTTCGCTCGTTTTTATTGAATAACCGGGCGACCCTGTCGGCGCTCCTTTCTTTTCACCGACCGCTTCATTCGGGCGGGGCAAATTCAATCGAAAATCCCGCTGTGTCGGCGGTGGGACGACCGGGACGGGCCGCCGTGTGCGGGACGTGCGCGTTCTGCGGGTCCGAAGAACCGAATGATCGCCCATTTCCGCCCATTAACCGCCACTTCCTTGCAGGGGTTTAATCGACCGAAATGAGGAGCCCGATCCTTCTCTTCCTGATCGCTTGGGGCATCGGTGGGGGTCGTTCGTCCGAGGACTGCTACGAGTACCCCCACCGGCAGCACAAGCTGACGCTCGGCGTTCTCGTGCCCGAGAACTTCCAGCACTCGATCGGCAGCTCAGTTGAGTTGGCGCTGAAGCACGTGCACGCCACACCGAACCTCATACGCGACTATTGCATCGATCTGTTGTACAGGGACACTCAAGTACGTTCCTTCTTCCACTCGGAGGTTGACAGCCAAGGGTTTAGTGCAAAACATCGCTGGGCATGAAGTCGCTGTTCGATTTGATGAACGCCGAGCGGCGACCGGTCGCCCTCTTCGGGAGCATGTGCACGACGGTCAACGAGCCCATTGCAATGGCGGCCAAGTACTGGAACATCCTGCAGATGTCCTATGCGGAAACGCACGCAAAGTTCAGCACTGCCGACTCGAACGAGGTGGGCGGCAAGAGGGAAGGGATTCAACAGAAGCTCTTCGTTTGTTCAGGTCTATCCCACTTTCTACCGGATTGTGCCCGGGGATCGGAATCTGATCTCTGCCCGCTGCCACCTCATTCGGCACTACAATTGGACGCGCGTGGGGACGATCAAACAGAGCGACAAGCCGCGTTACGCCCTCCCGCACGAGAGTCTCACGACTCAGCTGGAGAACCCGTACGGAATTCGCGTCGTGTACACGGCGGGTGTGAGTTCCGATCAGCTCAAACACATCGGCTACCAGTTGGACGAGTTGAAAGTGAGTGGAAAGGCATCGTTTTATCGATGCTTATCCGTTGTTCGTTGAAGAGAAGAGACGCCCACATCATCGTCGGCGATTTGGCCCCCGACCTGGCGATCCACGTGCTCTGCGAGGCCTACCGCAAAGAAATGTTCGGAGCGGACTTCGTTTGGATTCTCCCCGGCTACCACGAAGCTCGCTGGTGGATGGACCTGAACGAATCCAACTGCACACTGGAGGAGATCGAACAAGTGCTCCAGAATCACCTCGCCGCGGAGTTCTCGCCCTTCCGCCCCGACTTGAGCCACTCGCTCATCTCCAATCACACCGTGCTGGACATCAAACGACACATGGAAGGCGGCTACTGCACGCAGGACGGCTGCGAGACGAACGTCTACGGATCGTACGCCTACGACGGGATCTGGTCGCTGGCGTTGGCGCTGAACGCGAGCCTGTACGCGGAGGACGGGCCGAACGGCGAGGAGGAGAACGCGGAGAAGACGGCCGCTCGCCTGCTGACGTTTATGGGCCAGAGTGTGTTCGACGGGGTGACCGGAACGGTTCGCTTCGAGCACAACGAGCGGCTCGGACTCGTTTCGTTGTTCCAATGGCGCAACGGCTCCTACACGAACATCGGCTACTACGATTCCGCCCTGCACGTGTTCGATGTGGACTCCAGCAGTGGTGAGTTCTCTAACTTCCGCTCTTCAAACATTCTTGCTTTCTTTTGTGCAGACTGGACTCCACCACGGGACGCAACAGTCGTGGTTCGACAGCGGCAGTACGTGAGCTACTTTCTGCTCGGAGCGATGTGCTCGATCGCGTTGGTCGGCGTGATTCTCGCCCTGATGTTCCTGTTCATCAACATCAAATACCGAAATCACAAGTGAGTTCCCATCATTCGCTTCAATTTATTCTCTTGCCCCGAAGGTTCATCAAAATGTCCAGCCCGAACCTGAACAACTTCATCATCGTCGGCTCTATTTGCGCGTACATTTCGATCTTCCTGCTCGGCCTGGACACGCGATTCGTGAGCCCCAAAGCGTTCGAACGGCTGTGCTACGTGAGTGGCGACGAAGAAGATCGAAAGAAAGGGCAGTTAAGACGAAAACGTGGGTGCTGAGCGTGGGCTTCACACTGGCCTTCGGCTCGATGTTCTCGAAGACGTGGCGGGTCCACTCGATCTTCACGAACATCCGCAAGGACAAGAAGGCGATCAAAGACGCCCAGCTGTTTCTGATCGTCGCCCTCATTCTGCTCATCGACGGCGTCATTTTGGGCGTGTGGGCGTTCGTTTCGCCGTTCCGCTTTCAAGTCACCGAGCACGAGGCGATTGTGAGTGCAAGAACGAAAAGAAAGTGATGGCAATCGATTGTTTGCAGCGACACAAGAACCAGCTGATCATCCCCGAGCTGGAGAAGTGCCAAAGCCACTACCTGATCTTTTTCCAAGTCATCTTCTACATCATCAAAGGGATGCTCATGGTTTGTTTTGAACAGAAGGGAGTGCTTTCATCTTCGCGTTCAGATCTTCGGCTGCTTCCTCGCGTGGGAAACACGGGCAGTGAATGTGCCCGCATTGAACGACAGCAAGTACATCGGAATGTCCGTCTACAACGTGGTCGTGATGAGCGTGATCGGAGTGTCGTTGGCCTTCATCCTTCAAGCTAGTTTTTTCTACATTCCGAACGAATTAGTTGGCTTGTTTGCAGGAGAAGATCAACGAGGCCTTCCTGCTGACCAGCTTCTTCATCATCTTCTGCACCACGCTGACGTTGTGCTTGGTGTTCGTGCCGAAAGTGGTGGAATTGTTCCGGACGCCGCGCGGAACGGACAGCCAGCGCTACCGCAAAGGAATGATGAAGTCGATGGTCGGGAAGAACAGCGGGGAGAAACTCCACCGGCAGCTCTCTTTGTAAATCGTCCGATCGGTCGAATCAATTGAGGCTGTGGATTGCAGGCGGATATCCGAGGGAATCAAGGAGAAGATCACGAGCATCGAAGAGGAGAACCTGAAGCTGCATCAAATCCTCATTACGGTGAGCTGAATTCAATCGACGAGTGACTTCTCTTCTTCAGCGTTCCGCCGAACTCTGGGACCTCCTCGAACGACTGCGAATGTTGGGCGAAGACAGCGGGAAGATCGGGAAGAGTTCAGGTCTCTTACGAATTCTCAACTCTTCCCTTCATTAATTCGGTTGCAGGCCACAAAGCGAGCAATTTGTGTTGTGTGAGTGCACCGGGCAACGAAGCGACCTCCAGCTCGCATTACGAGGCGGCCACAACAAACGACCCGCAAAGCTCCACTTCGAGCTCGTGGTAAGCGAATGGGTAAAAGGAAGGGAATTGACTACTTTTGTTACAGTCGAACGGACACCTTCTCCTCGTTGTTCCATCGACCGTCTGCCGGTGAGCTCGTCAAAAAAAGAAGGACGATTGACGAGGAGTTTGCAGGCAAATCGATCATGGTCCGACAGAAAGCAGAAGCCGGCTGGCCGTGGCTGGACCCGAGTGCGAAGTCCACGATGCTCTGATTCCTTCTTCCTCATTTGTTGCCTTTGATCTCGAAAAGACCTCATTCCGTGCAATAAACTGACCACACACTCAATGAAAGCGGCGAGATCATCGACGAGTCCTTTTTTCCGATTAGTCGGAAGCTCGGCTCAAACGGGTACAATCGTTTATTCAACTCAGAACAAAGGAGATACAACGGTTACTCCTGAAGCGAGGCGATCAACTGGGGGAACGCGGTCGGAATCCACGCGGCCCGCTCGGGGTCGTGGACGAAGAGGAGATCGCGGTCGAAGACGATGGAGCGGGGGCCGAACGAGTAGACGGGGCGGCCGTTGTGGAAGCGCTGGGGCTGCGGCGCGAAGAGGACGCCGAGCTCCTGGGCGCGCGCCTCCACCGCGTGCCGCAGGGAGGTCGGCACGAACGGGGCGGCGGGCGGGGCGGCCGATCGAGGGGGCGGCGGGGCGGTCGGGCGGGCGTCCGCGAAGTTCGGCAGCGGGGTGACCGCGTGGCCGGCCTGCGCCTGCTGGATCGCCCGCAGGGCGCGGACGAACTCGGCTGAAGCGGAGGATCATGGAAGAAGAAGGCGGAAAGGAGAACGAACCCCGAACGTCCGGTCGGGCGGCCAACTCGGCCGGCAGCCGCTCCCTCCACTCGCGGTAGTACTCGCGCACGTCGGGCAGCGCGCCCGGCACCTGCACCCACTGGCACAGCTGCGCGTACCAGCGCGGGAAGAAGTTGCGGGTGAGCAGCGCGGCCACGATGTCCGCACTCAGCAGCTCGGCCCACGCGAGCAGGGCGTGGAACTCCTTGTACTGAACGGAGAGACGCGTAGATCAGAGGAGAGAGCGGAGGAGACTCACCGGATTCGTGTTCGGCTCGTCCAGCGGCATGCGGCGGAGCGCCTCCTCCAGTTTGGGCACGATGTTGGCGGCGAGGAAGCCCTGCATCGTGCCCGCACTCCACACGGCGCGCCACGGGCGGAGGACGGCGAGCGCGGTCTCGTCGGTGGCCGTCCACTCGCGGAGGGCGCGGGCCAGCTTCTGGCGGATGAGCGGGTAGACGACCAGCAGGCGGTCGCCCAGCACCTCGTGCCAGGGGACGATCCACGCGTCGATGGGCAGCGGGTCGGTGCGGGGCTCCCACTCGTCGACGACCACCGAGCGGAGGCGCGGGATGAGGAGTTGCTCGAAGAGGACGTCCAGGATCCAGCCGGGCAGCACGCCGAACCAGGCCGCCACCAGCCCGATCATCGCCGCGCACTCGGTCCGCGGCCGCCACTCCAGCGCCGCGCGGCGCACCGGCGGCATCCACGCGCTCCAGAGGGCCGCGTCGAAGGCCGACGGCTCGCCGGCCGTCCCGCCGCCCTCCAGCAGCCCTCGCCACGCGCGCACCTCCTCGAGCCCAAAGCGCGGCTGTTCGAGCGGCCGCCACGCGCGGAAGAAGTCGGCGAGCAGCGGCGTCACGCGCAGCTCCACGAGCGCCTCCAGCCCAAAGGCGGCGAACTCGGCGGCGTGGTCGGCGCGCAGGCGGGCGAACAGCCGCCGGCAGGCGGCCAGCTTCTCCTCCGCCGTGCGCCCGGCGGGGCGGTCGAACCTGCAGCACGAGAACGAGAGAATGTAAGGACTGCAATCTCCAACGGGACTCACTGTTCGACGATCGACGCGACCGACTCCAGCGCCTCCACCTCGCGGCGCGTGTCCTCCACGTAGGCGGCCATCTCGGCGCGGTCCCGCTCCAGGCCGCCCGTCTTGGCGCGCAGCTCGAGCAGGTGGTCGCCGTTCTGGCGGATCTCCTCCTTGCAGTCCAGCAGCAGCTGGTCCACGTTGTCGGCGAGGGCGGGCACGTCGAAGTTGGGGCGGCGGGCGGGGCGTTCGGCCCGCTGATGGAACGAATGGATCGAGTCGTAGACGCGCTGGTCGGGGCCCGTCATGTCGATGAACTGCAAGCGGCCGTGAGCACACGAATCGAGCGGGAGAACTCACCTTGACGGCCGGCTGCTTCGCGACGACCGCCGGCACGTCCGCCCGCTCGGCCACCACCTCGTCCAGCGTCACGAACTTCGGCTTCACGCGTCGGGCGTGCGTCTTCTTCCACGCGTTCCGCTGGGCCTCCTCCGCGCGCTCGGGCTCCGCTCCGCCCTCCGTCTGTCGTTGGGCCTCCCCGGCGGACTCTAAAGGAGAGGAAGGAGTGAGTGGGCGGAAGAAAGCGGAGAGAACTCACCGCCGAACTTCAGGCCGCTCGTCTCGTTGCCGTACGCGCCGACGGCGCCGCGGCCCGGCCGGAGGATGGCCTGCACGGGCTCCACGATGCCCTGCTTGTTCTTGCCGAGGCCCTGGCCCGGCTTGTGGCCCATGTTCTGCAATCAGCAAGGGGGATGAGCGGGGGAAGGCGGCACTCGCCTTCATCATGGCCGCGATCTTCGGCGAGATCCACGCGCCCTCCGCGCCGCCCGCCGTCCGCATGCCCGCGAAGGCCGCCGGCCGTCCCGCCGCCGCCGCGTTGCCGCCGAACTTCGGGCGTTTGGCCTCCGGAAAGGCGGCCACCTCGACGGGCTCGTCTTCCTCCCGCGGGCCGCCGGAGGTCGAGGGCCCGGCCGCGTCCTGCAACTCGGAGGACACGAGAGGATGCGGGAAAGCGGGAGAACTCACCTCCTCCTCGTCCATCTTGTTCCCGCGGCTCACCCCGCCGCTCACGAAGGCGACCGGGCCGCTCGAACGGGCAGCGCGGCCGAAACCCCGCCGCCCGTCCGCCTCGTCCTCCTCGTCCGCCCAGATGCCTGAAGAACGGCGAGAATTCACGAGAGGAAGGCGGAACTCACCGTAAATCGCCTCGTTCTTCGTCTGCCGCCTCCCGCGGCTGCCGCGCCCCAACGCGAACTCCAGGTCGCGCTCGTCCACCTCGAACGACTCGAAGCCGTCATCCATCGTGCGCGGGCGAGTGGAAGCTGGATTCCTGCTGAAGTCCTCGAAAATCGTCGCGAATTCGACCGAAAAGCCGGCGATTTCGCCACGCGGAACGCCACGCCACTCGCCGAGCGGCGGCGACGATCGCGGCGGGAGGCGGGCGGGCGGTCGGCCGGTGGAGTGGTCGGCGAGCCGAAGGCCGCCGGAACACTCGCGTACCAAACAGACCACCCGCTCGATGTCCTGCGAAATGAGGGCCCCGCAGACGAGAGCCGAGCGATCAATCGCTGTTTTGAAGAACTCGTGGTTTTGCAAAAGGAGACGGCAAGGAGGAATTGGAAGTGACTCCGCCAGCGAGAGGAACTCGTCCACGTCTTCCGAACACAAAAGGGTAGCCATCGCTTCCGCAATTCTCCGCACCGTCTTTGAGGTCGTCGGGATGCTTGCGGCGAAAGCGAGTCGCCGTCGAGAAGCTCCTCAACGACGTCACGAATCAGCGACGGCCTCTTCGGCGTCCCGGCGGGCGTCCTCCCGCTCGACTTCGTCCAGCACCTCCTGCCCCAGCTGGAGAAGGTTCTCGACTTGCTTCTTTCGGTGGCTCCTAGGGCGTTCTCCCTCTCTAGCTATGTGTTGTGTACGTCGTTCAATAAACAGTCAGGCATCGATGGAACACAATAGACGGTTGAGAAATTGTTCGACATGCTGCCGCTTTCCCACGAGCACTCGGTTGAGGTCGACGCAATCGGCGTCACCTCCTTCTTCGCAAAAGAAAGCGGCGGCCCCGCTCAACGCGCCCTCCGCCAGCTGCCCACCAGTTCGCGTCATTCCGGTTTGATGGACGAAACGGAGAAGCCAAAGCTGCGAATGGATGCTCGACGGGCGGTGATGGTCCAGGCGTTGAGCAGGAAGCTCGCCCACAACAAACTTCCGAACGGTCACAACTTTCTTCGAGCACGCGCGGCCCTGCGCTCCCGCACTCTCCGACTGTTCTTCTGCTGCCGCGCGTTCCCCACCGCCTTCTTTACGCCGAGTCCAAGAGAGCGGTTGTCCAAAGAATGGGCCCACGTGGCTGTCCTCGGCCTCTTTCGATCTGTGTCTTTACGACCGTCACTTGCGGACGGAATCGGCGATGCTGCTTCTGCGAGTGGGAGACGCAGACATCCAACACCTTCGTCTGGAAATCGCTTACACACTAGCTGCCAATTTTGACGCCCTTCGCAAGATGGCGGTGATTCTGTCTACAGTTAAAGTTAAGTGAAAAACCATTAGTTTTCAGTCCGTTCTTTAGACTTGCGGCATTTGAAAGACGTCCAAGTGCAAGTCACGCGGGGTGTCTATTCTTCGTGGATGGTCCCTCTTCTTCGCGACTTCCTGCCCACGACCATCACCACATTTAATTCTGCGTTGCATCACGACTTCCTTCTGCTCCAGTTGAAGCCGCCATTGAGGTCGGTGGAGCGAGCGGACATCTTCGCTTGTTACATAGAACCTCCCCGTACGTTTCGTTGTTTGTAGTCAATTGAATGATCGAGACGTTTCTTTAGATCTTACTCATGTCTTCCGATCGCCCGCTCGTGTCATTTCTACCATTCAGTGCATTAAGCACATTGCAGCGCATGGGCCGTGAGTATGAAGGTAATGGAACGATCGTAAGCGGGCTTTCAGCTTCGAATCGAACGAACGCGTGGAACGAGTGCGCATCGATGTCATTGGAATTATGTCGACGTTCTCTCCTCCTGGTCCAATGGCCTCTTCTTTGGAACACGCTCGGCAGGAGCGGGAGTTCTTTGCGGCAATTCGGAATCTGTGCTCTCTGAACGCGACCTTCGTACTTCACGTGCATTTTGTTTGCGTTGTATGCAAGGACTTTGCGGTGAGTTCTCTGACTTGTTGTTTCGTGTGAGTCGCTTAATCTCAGGGTGGGCGGGCGCGTTTCAACGAGGCGCTTTCGTCTTTGCTTACTTGTTCGCGACGTCTCGGAGAGGTCGCTAAAGGCGCTGGGCATCCGAATGTGCAGCTTTCGGCGACAATCAAGCTGCCGGATCCCAAAGAACACCCGGTTTGTCGCCAATCGGACCATCGCATCATTTCCGACTGTTTAGAATGATCACGAACAAATGCGCTGGGCCGCCGTTCTCTTCTTTAGTTCGCAGCCGAACTTTAAGCGCCAAACCGAGAACTTCGACGTGGATTTGGTCACTAC